>BPLR01000803.1:0-53763 GCA_021605095.1 Caerostris extrusa | reverse complement strand
AGCTTCAATAAGCTTCTTTTTCACTTTACTACCATTCATACTTTTTCCCAATACAGGGTGAAGTTTATAATTAAAGAGCCCTATTCCAGAACACTCTAGAATTTTCTGCCCAACAGTTTTGATGAAACTGGGTATATAGTGGAACCTGGGTATATATAACTATTTTCTTGGGGAAAAGATTTCTGTAATAGAAAAATTAGTTCAAATTTTCCCACTAGGGGGATTGTGGCGCCTAAAAGAAGGACAAAAAATTTTATCAGAACCATTAAAATTTATTCCCAAGTACAAGAATAATACTTACTGTGCTCCATTGACATCAGTTACACGGCGAAGCATTATAGCGTGTTTAATGGTAGAGCGAAGAAACTATCAAAGGAATTTCAGCAGCATGGCGTGCAATGCTGGATTTAAATTCAGGTAAAGTTCAAATTCTTCTTTAATAAACACGATCTTTTAAGGAATCCACACAACCGGAAATCACATGGATTTAAGTAGGGTGAAAGAGGAGCCATACAACCAGAAAATCTCTGGATATTACAAGATTCTCATCAGTTAGTGCTTGGAAGCAATATTTTGAGCTTAGTCAATGTGAGGGGGTTTTCCATCTTGCATTAAGACAGTGGTTTATAAACATTATCTTTCTGTAAAGTGAAGAGACTATTTCTGTGCTCAAATGCGTTCACTGTTACCATTCGTGACAGGCATGTTTAGGACTTTGTGGAGTGGAAGTTTCAAAAATAAACGGTTCGAGGATAAATCGGCAGTAAATCACACAAGTCACATCCAAAGCAGAATGCAGTGGTTGTTGGTGCAGGGACGATGGGGTGACTTACCCCATGTGCGACAATTTTTAATTATTCACATCATCTACAAGAAGGTACCTCGTTTGTGACCATGGAATTTGCTAAGGTCATGCGTTATCAACTTCCATTCTCGCCAAATCTACGCTCAAATTCACTGCGCGTGCTTGGTGGTCCTTGAGGTTGCAGCATTTGTACCGCGTGGGTATCTTGCGCGGGTGCTCATTTTTAAAATGTGGATCGCAGATTTTTTCATTGCTATAGACCATGAAATCGTCAACTCACGAAGCGCAATCGGTACACTGAAGAATATGGCTGAAGTGGGCTTTTTCAAGCACAGCAGTAGCGACATCTTCGACCGTGGTTCATTCACAACTCGTTTCCGACCTAACTTCCTGGCATTTTGAGTCTCCGTCTCTTCAATTTCAATAACCATCTTCTTCCAAATCGTTCTTCGACAGCTGGGTGCTTTCGAAACGACGATATTCGCTAGTGCAGCTAAGTTATTGCTATCCGCGTTCTGATAAGCGGTTCCAGGCCACGCAGAATGATTTTCAACTAATTGCATAAACTTTTGAAAATTGCCCTTTATGAGTGGTCAAAATTTGAGTTCTTTTGTGCAAAATCTCCACTACACGGGCCATATACCGTATACCAAGTTTAATCAAAACCTGTTGGGCAGAACGCGGGTTCAGGGGCCAGGCCAGGTCACTTTAATTATAACACCACACAATATAATAATGTTTTGCTGAAATTGAAAGTCAAACTTATGAAATAACACCACTCAATTGCATATCTTTTCCTTTGGCTCATATTTATAAAGTGATAAATTGAATATTTTGGATTTCCAGAAGGAATTTCATTTCTGGTTTTCAGTTCTTACGATGTATTGAAATAATTTTTATTTATCCACTGAAATAAACTTCAAGATATTTTGTTTGAAGTTTTAAATCAATCTAGTAGTTTATATAAGCTTGATTAAGCAATTTTAGTTGGTACTGTTTGATAGCTTAAAAAAAACAGTAATAAAGGCTCAAATATTTGGCATTTGTTTGAGAATTCATTTTTAATTTAAATTGTAATAATATATATTTTTAATTTTTAAATCTTTCATTTTGGGTATACTTCTTTAAATAAAAATGTTTTAAAAATAATTTTCGTATTTTTGCTCTCCTTTCCGTTAAATTGAAGCAAACCAATTTTTATTTATTGTTATTTCTCTCTAGCCAAACAGTTTTTTGTTTATTCATTTTTGAGTTGAAAATTTTTATGCCAAATTTTTGAATGCTTCCGTTATAGATTTTTCGAATAAAAATAAGAATAAATTTTACCAAACATCATTTTTTACTGGCAGGATATATTTATCTATCTATTGTTCTTTGATATAAAAAATCTCAATTTCTTCTGGATTAATATTGTATAAAAGATCACCGTCAAAGAACATCGCATCATGCAAAGGATGATCTAATCTTCTCTACATTATAAATTAACTTGTACCATAGAAACTCAATCAAATTGTATAAAAGCCATAATGTCATTCGCAACCGTGCTTCCTCCCAACACACCGGGCAAGAGCGCCTCCAAGGCCTCGATGAAGCCTCGAGACTCATCCGAGAGGAAGTACAAGCACAGCCTTCTTGCTTCTTGCGCAGGGAAATGTTTAGTTTATAGTCTCCCCATCCGAGAAGAAATGAAGCTAGCGCATCCCGTCTCATTAGTTGGTCTACAGATCTCACCCAAAGATGAAATACATTTCAAGTGAATCTGGTGTACCCGAGTTTCGGGTTTTTCGGCTTAAAGAAGGGTCCTTCCACGCATCTATAATTTATATGTCTTTAAATGTGTTAAAAAATTGCATGTGTGTGTGTGTTTGTGCGTGTCTAAATATAGCTGGGAGATCTCCAACCTGTGCCTCAAGTATTTCAAGCCAACCTCACCCCATTTACAATTTGATTGCCCAACCTGCACACTACAAAACCCTGAAGTGCCTCACATTTACACCCTCGAAAATGAAAGACATAGAAATTTTTCAAAATCAGAAGGGCGCATGAGCTGTAACAACGAAGCTGAAAGTCATGAGACAAATATCAAAATTATGAGCTGCTTATACAGTGGTAAAAGTATTGCCAATTGCCTTAGTTTATATTGACAAATAAATAAATGTTATGCAAATTTTAGCTGTCAATTAAATACAAGACATCTTAGATTTATAAAAATAGTAAAATTTTTATTTTTAATTTGCATTTTCTACGATTTTTCTTTCAAAAACAAGAAAATTTGCATGTCAAAAAAATATTGGCAAAGTTTTAACTGCTAATACAGAATTTTGCATTACATTGAAGTCACGTGTTTCGACTGATAAGAAACTCTACCGGTATAAAGTCTGCAAAACTACTCAAAAAAGTGTCTGTGCATTATTTTTGCGATTACTTACGGTAAAATGACTTCGAAATCGAAGGAGTTGGACGTTAGTTACGAATATTAGGCTCTGAAGGCTCGTGCTATAGGAGTGCTGTTCAATATAAGCAGTTTATTTACTGTGGGTCAGAAGTGTTGTAAAAAAGTTCATGAAACAGGATCAAACGGAAAATAAAGACTAGAAGTGGACGACACCTCGAATATTTTCTACAAGAGAAGAACGTGTCATTATTAACAAGATTTAAGAAAACCCTAAAATAAGTGCACCCCAGATAGCTAGAGATGTTGCTTTCAAAAAAGACAGCGTACAGACTGGCACGGAATGTTTTTACGAGAATTTATTATGGAAGGGCAATTAGAAAGAAACCATTCATCTCGAAATAAAATAGTGGAAAGAAGGTTTGAATTTCAAAAATCCCACGTTGATTTATCTGAAGAGTTTTGGAACCTGAAGTTTATTTTCGACGAATCAAAGCTTAACATTTTCGGCAGTGATTGGACGACGATATGTGGGGAGGAGGCCAAGCCACTGAATTGAAAGCAACATTTAACTGCTACTGTAAAACATGGTGGGAGGGCAGCGTCTTAGTTTGTGGGGCTGTATGGAGCAGCTAATGGAATTTGGAGTAACCCATTTATTGATGGCATGGTATTATGACAGCACGGCCATACATTGACATTTTGCGCCATAACTTAAAATCAGTGCCCAAAATCTTGGCTTGGGAACACCATTCGTTTTTCAACAAGACAATGACCCCAAGCATACAGCGAATCTCACCCGTGAATGGCTACGCTACAATGCTCCTCGCCAATAAAAAACCCACCTCAATCAAATTGAAATGACAATCAATCCAATTGAAAATTTATGGCACCTGCTGGATCTAGAAATCAAGAAACATAAAATTCCAAGTAAAGACGACCTCAAACGTGCAAGAGTGGCACAAAATTTCCAACAGTACAACAAAGACCTTAATTTCCTCTATGAGAAATAGATTACAAGCTGTTATAGATGCAGAAGGTATGCATATAAAGTACTAAACATATACTGATTTTGTTTTCGCTCATAATTTTGTCAATTCCATAATTTTGCCAATACTTTTTTTATCATGTAAATTTTGGGATTTTCTCGTAGATTTTGACTAAAAATATTTAAATGAAAATTTCGTTATATTTGTTTGTCTTTTCTCCTTCTGTAATCGCTATGTTAAAAATAAAATTTTAAACATACTTTGTTAGCAAATATGATCATTTATAGGCAATTGCCATTACTTTTTTTATCCACTGTATATATATATACAATTCTAACAAGTGGTTTTGTGAAGAAAATCTTTGAAAACTAGGTTTACTACATTTGATGACATTTCTTCGAGTTTTGGATTTCCAAATATCTTCCATCTTAATATTTAGCTGTTTCTAAAAGCTTAATTGATAACTAGTTAAGTTAATTCATATAAATTCAATTAAAAGTTGATTAGTTATTTAAAAAACAGATCGAAGCTTACTTTTTAATAAATTCCTGTGGTGGATACAAAGATTTTATAACAATACGAAATACTGAAAATTGAGAATGGTCACTGCTTCTTACTTACATCCTACATCTTACATCTTAGAATGCTAGCCAATCGGAAGCCAGAACTGCAGATTAGCCTTCCAATTGGCTGACATTCAACGATGTAATATTTTTGTATCAGGTGGAGAAACATCATTCATTGTACTCTTCCGTAATGTTTGTGCTATTAGAAATAACATTTATCTACCTTATATACTGCCTTACTACTTATACTTATTGCATTTATTATTATTTTTTTTTTTAACCAATTAAAACGTACCAAGAGTCTACTTGCGTATTACAAGTATTACATTCTACTTGCATAACTACAAGAGTCTACTTAAGAGTATTGCTTGATACACAAAGGTTTTTTTAAACGTTTTTAAAATATGATAATGTCTCAATCTTAATTACTTATGATTTTTTTTTATTCATAAAGGTCTCCCATATTGATGTTGTAGAAATTAATTCTTTTAATCAAGTTACTTAATCAAAAAAAAAAAATTCAAGAACAAATCACCCTCATAATTTGTATACATATTACTAAATATATTTTTCAAATTTTTATTTATTTATTCGGGGTGTTAATTTTATCTCGACAAATCGTATAAAATTTAACTAAACAAATTGCAATAAATAAAATTTAATTCAAAGGATGAAAAATGAATTTCAATCCTAAAAATTTTTGATTTGAATGTGCAGCAAAAATAGTCAGTATAATAAAATTTTATTTATGATACATCTTTTCAACACAATTAGAAAACCATTCAAGCTACAAAAATACATTTCTACATTTACATTTATGATATGAACAGTTAATTTTACTGAACAGTTTGGGATATTCAAAAAAAAAAATTGTTTAATGAATGCCAGTCAAATACCAAACTAAATTATTTTGATATCATCCCTTTTTATACATAATTATAATATTTTAATAATAAATAATAAATAGTAAATATTCTGGTTCTAAAACAAAAATATATATAACTGCTAAAAGATCTACAAAATATATAACTGCTAAAAGATCTTCAAAATATATATAACTGCTAAAAGATCTCTACAAATATATATATAACTACTAAAAGATCTCTACAAAATATATATAACTGCTAAAAAGATCTCTACAAAATATATATAACTGCTAAAAGATCTACTATATATAACTGTTAAAAGATCTCTACAAAATATATATAACTGCTAAAAGAAAAAATATATATAACTGCTAAAAGATCTCTACAAAATATATACACATGCTGATATTGTTCAAATCTAGTTTCTGATGGATCTGTTTGAAATTTTTCTAACAAAATATATTATAGATTCTTTAGAATGTTATTTATTAAATATATTACCGATTCCATAGTAAAAATAAAGAGCAAAATACGTTTATTTAAAAAGCTTATCATCTCTACCAAGAAGTCCCAATTATTTTCACTCTCACAGTTTTTAAATAAGTTAAATTTTCCAAAAATTACAAAACCACTTTTAAATGGTTTTAAAAACAACACATTTTTATTACGAATATTTTGTAAAGCTTTGCAGAAGTCATATTCAATTTCAAACCTTTTTGAGGATATGTATTGTTAATACTTCCCATCATTTTAGTGTATAAAATTTAATAAATACTACTAAATTATAACTCTTCCGTTTAGTTTATTCTTTAAAGCAGTTTGTTATTGTTTCAAGAAATAGTTTTGCAGAAAATAAAACATTTTGCTTTTCAAACGAATATAAACGAGTGTAAAGAACTTTTTGTGATATTTTAGGTGTAATTTTTACTACTGGTACTTTCTGAGATTCATAAATAATTTTTTAAGATTGGATACTTACAAAACAAGCTTTTTAAAATAATTTGGATTGGCGAAATAAAAAATTTAATCTTCTGCAGTTTGTTTTATAGAATTATTTCAAATGGATTTTATTAAATGCAAGAGTACCAAATATAAAGAACATAAGAATAATTTGAATGTGAGTTGAAAAAAATTTCAGTGGTGTATGTCTATGTTTCTCTTTTTTCCGTAAACATAACGAATATTTTTCTTCTGGAAAACTGGATTTGGAATTTATTATTTCAAATTACCATTACACATTTTAATAAAAATATTCTATTTCTGTGTAAACATTTCTGCGAATTCTATTGTTATTTGATTGAATTATCTTAAAAGGTTTAAAATTCTTAAAAATATTCAAATACGATACATCAGCATTTTTGGTTTTTCACTAGAATTAATGCAATTATATCTTATATGTTTTCTAAACATAAAAGCTTGAATAGTTGTAATTTCAATAACATTTTATCATAAAAGCTTGAATTGTGGTAACATTTTTTTTTTTTTCTCATTTTCTGTTAGTAATTTAACATTTTTCTTTAAATACGATTATTTTTGGCAAAATAACTTTTATTATTAAAAGGTATGAAAAAAAAAGATAAAGATATATTTTTAAGATAAACAGGAAGAAGTAAAATTATAATATCAATAATAAAATAATTTTGCCTTTCTTATTTTTCTACTGTTTTCTAAAATCCTCAAAACGGTTTGAGTGCTGTTGATTTTGTCTTTAATTCAGGTATTCATATGTATTCTTTTTGTATGCTGAATATACAGGTTCTCGTTAGATCACCGAAGTCAAGCATCATTGGGCGCGGTCAGTACTTGGGTGGGTGACCACCTGGGAACACCGCGTGCCGTTGGCATTCACAAATTTAGGGGACCTGAATGGCCGAGTGTCTAGCGCTCTGGCGCTCGGGGCCACAGGTTTCGGGTTCAAATCCCGGCGGTGCCATGGATGTTTGTAGTGGTTCTGAATCCACTTTAAGCCGTAGGTCCCGGTCTATGACTGTAAGAGCGTCACGGAGACAAAGTCAGACTTCTACCTACGAGTGCTCCATCACAACAAAAGCTGCTTCCTCCCTCTTCAATCATGAGTACGTATGGGCTCGTGGGCTTGGCCAGCCAAGTGGGATAAGAAACAACAACAACATTCTTTTTGCCATAGCTTATCTAGTTATTAGATACTATGCTATCACACTAGTTATTATCCAGTGTTGCTGTACCATGTCACCATGAAAATGTAAGTCAAAATGATTGGTGGGATAACCAAGAATATTTGAAGTATATAATATTTTGAAATAAAGTAGAGTTATTTGAAGGTTAAAAAAATGAATTAGTGTAAGTTGGTTATAAAAAATTAACATCATTTAACTAGTTTATTTTACCAAATCCTAGGCTAAATAGTGATCAATTCTAAATATTTGCATGTTTCAAAATATCGTAAATCGTATCAACAAGTTTCAACGTCAATTTAACAGATATATTAATTTAACAAGGGTTTTTAACGCCAATTTAACAGATTGGATTAAATATGAAGGTAGAAATAATAAATAAATTATTAAAAAAAAATATATATGCATATTAGTTTTCAAAGAATATATCCCCCGCCCCAAAATAATAATTATTGTTTTATTACATAAATTTTGTGAAAAACCAAATTAGAAATTTAAAAAAAAAAAAAAAAAAAAAAAAAAAACAGTTAAAAATTTCAGGTTCCTCCAAAAATCTCATCTTATACATATTATAGCATACCTATGTTGCCACCGGAAAAAATTTCAAAGAAAATATATTTATAATCCCTACGAAAAAACTGTTTCTTATAGTCAACTTTCTAATGTTACCAACAGAAAAAAATGTTTGAGGGGAATAAATACATATAATTTACCTTTCAAGTTTTTCATATCCAAAAAAAAAAAAAACTTTATTTGTACACCATTTTAACTCGGTAAGATATTATTTACAAAAGATCTAAGACAACAGCAAATGGATAATCTATCTACCATATAATGTTCCACTCGAAAAACAAACAAACTTGTAAAACATTTGATTTATGAGAGAGAATCAATACCTTAAATACTGCATGACATCGAACACAAGACCTAGTATTACCGACAAAAACAAACATGTTAAATAAGCATTTCAATTTTTGGCGCATCCTGCCAAAAACTGCCAACAAGAGACATATTTTTTACTTTTTGTTAGATTCACATTTTTGGCGTCATTACATTCTTATACATAATAATAAAATACAATATGCAATACGAAAAGAAAACAGAGCTCAAATTAGTGCACAAAAAGAAACCACAATGATCTATATTGTAATTTAAGCTAAAAGAAACAATAAACATGGATAGTCTTCTTTATTTATTATTTACAAAAATACCTACAAAAAATGCTTATTTTAAACCATTTGATTTGTATAAGGTACTATTTGCAAAAGATTTAAACCACTTGCTGCCATCGAAAGAATATCAAAATAAAATCAAATGGTAAAAGCAATAAAAGAAAATCAGAAATCAATGGAAGGGATGGAATGGAAAATCAATGGAATATAATATGGTAGATAGATTATCCTATTTGCAAAAGATCTAAGACAACGACAAATGGATAATATATTTACCATATAATATTCCACTTGAAAAACAAACTTGTAGAACATTTGATTTATGAAAGAGAATCAATACCTTATTTACAACACGCCATTGAACACAATACTTAGTATTACCGATAAACCAAACATGTAAAAGCAAGCATTTCAACTTTTGGCACATCCAGCCAAAAAACTGCCAAGTGAAAAATCTTCCAAAAACATTAGATATACATGGTGGAATAACAGATCCGACATCCACCGGTTACAAGATAAATCGGCCGAGAGGACTCTTGGCATATCTGCAGGAGGAAGTCTCAGTCATTGACAAATGAAGTCGTTAGAGACGTTGGATGGCCTGAATAAGTAAACAAGATTTTTGTTCTGAGGGAAGAAGCTGATTTCCATTCGTCGTAATCTCGGACATTTTTCAGGCAGGAGATAGTGTCAAATGCTCGCTATGGAAACTAGTTTTTCCTATGGTTGGCTGTTTCAGATAATGGAATTGGTTCCTGTTCCGTTGGAGATTCTTGGTTGAAAGTTTGGGTGGAAGGCATTTTTGATGCATTGGGAATATAAGTACAGTTTCTTTTAAGGTATCTGTATTTTATCATGGTCATTTAATAAAATCATACGTGAAATAAATCTTTTCATTTGTCATGTAAATTTGTATTGTTAAATATTTGGAAAGCATTGGGAATATAAGTACAGTTGCTTTTAAGGTATTTGTAGTTTGTTAAGGTCATTTAATAAAATTATACAAGGAGAGCACAGTTCGTTAGTTCGTGCAGTTTGTTATGGTCATTTAGTAAAATTTTATGTGAAACACTTATTTTGATTTATCATGTAAATATGCATTGGTTAAATATTTGAAAACATAGGGAATATTAAGTACAGTTGCATTTAAGCTATCTGTAGTTTGTCATAGTCATAGTCATTTAATCAAATCTTATGTGAAACATATATTTTGATTTGTCATATAAATTTGCGTTGGTTAAATATTATGAAAAACATAGGGAATATAAGTACAGTTGTTTTTAAGCTATTTGTTTGTAGTTTGTTATGATCATTTAATAAAATCTTGCTTGATATATAACCTTGTATAATACTTAATAACCTTACTTGATGTATAACAATAAAATCTTACTTGTCTTGAATTGTCATGCAAATTTATATTGGTTAAATATTTTGAAAACATATCGAATATAAGTACAGTTGTTTTTAAGCTATCTGTAGTTAGCTATGGTCATTTAATAAAATGTTACTTGATGTGCGTATCTTGAATTGTCAAGTAAGCTTGCGTGTATGTTAATAAATATGTAGAAGAAATTTATTTTTGAATATTTAAAAAAGATGAATATAAGTTGCTTTGAGACCATCTCCAATATGTTAAGCCAGTTGCTTTTCAGCTATCTGTAGTTTGTTATGGTCATTTAATTAAAATCTTACTTAATGTACATATCTTGAATTGTCAAGTAAGCTTGCATCGTTAAATATCTAGTAGAAATTTCTTTTTGAATACTAAAGAAAATGACTATAGTTGCTTGAAAACCATCTTTAATGTAAGGTGAGTTATTAAAATCTTACGTGATATCTTGAATTTCAAATTGTTAAGTAAACTTGCAGGAAACTTAGCATTTGGAACATCTTGGTTTTAGCAAGCTACTCTCCTATTTCTTCAGGCTGCCCGGTAGCCAAATGGCTACCGCTGTGGCGTTTGGTATGCCAGGCTTCAGGTTCGAATCCTGGAGGGGGCATGGATGTTTGTGAGTGATTCGTAATCTACTTTAAACTGTAGGTCCCAGTCTGTTTAACCCTCATGTGCACAAGATCACCGTAGAGCAACAAACCAAATTCCTATTTCTTCAATCCAATGGAAGGACTTTTTAACGTACAAATTTATCGTACCTCATCCTGGTAGAGACTCGAAAGCTTTCGACTCCATGCTCCTTTGGATCATAAATATAAAACGCTTCACTTTAATGGCTTACTTAATACTTAATTAATTATTTATTACTTAATGGCTTATTGAAAAAATGTAAAACAGGATTTGTTTTCCTTATTTCATCTAAGTAATAAATAAAAATATATTCGTTCCATTCTCTGAAAAGAATAATTAAAATTCAACCACAAAAACAACTCACGTTTAAATCTCAAATAAAAACAGCGCTTTCATGGCGAAGAACAGTACCAGTCGCCAATGACTAAACTATTTTCAAAGTCACTTAATCTGGTCCACCCTCATTACATAACTAACATTGCAAACAAAACAAAATGCGTGACTTCTTTTCAAAACTATTCATTCACACACCCCGGTTAAAGTTAAAAACTTCAACTTTTAAATTTCGTCAAGACCTTTAAAAAATAAATAAATAAATAAAATAAATGGAATTTGTTTTTTGCCGGTGGCAATGCCCTCCCGGCAAATGAACACCTGCGTAGAAGCAACAATGACCACGTAATTTGCAATTCGCAGAGGAAAAGGAGATGTCTCGCGGATTCACCAGCTAATTCTTCAGGCTTCAACGCGTAAAATGAGTTCCATTTACATCTGTGCATCGTGCTGTACCGAGTTCTATTGAAAATAAAGTTCACGTTTTTTGGTTATAATAGAATCTGGGGTTATGTTTACACTGCAAAAGAAAGAAAATGAGGTTAAGATTGAATATTTTCTTAAAAAAAAATTTTTAGAAAATTGAAATGAAATTGTTTTTTAAGTAAAAAGAGGAGATGAATAATTTCAAGCAGAATATTTGTCGCTCTTTAATTTTTTTTTTTTTTTTTTAATTAAGAATTTTTTAGATTCTAGACAGTTCGTTAACTTAAAAGTTCACTTAGGCTAAAATTCAATTTAGCTGAAGTACATCATAAATTATTATTATAATATCGTGATAATTTAAAATTTATCTTCAATTTTTTTTTTTTTTTTTGTGATGGATATTTAATCAAATTGATACCAAATTTAACAAAAATTAAATTTTTTTTTTTATTAAACATGACTTTTAGCTCTAAATTGATTAAATATGTTTTGATGTTTCTTATCAAACTAGAACTTGGACTTTATCTAGATCTTGGTAGACAGCAAGATCTAGATTTACTACACAAGTTTACAAAAAAATGTAATTATTATTATTACATAAAACAAAATGTTTTTTTTTTATTTTACTTATCCCACTGGGTAGACAGCAACATTTAGACCAAGTCCAAGAATCCATGTGTCTCATGGAAGGAGGGAAAAGGGGGACAACTCATGTTGTGATGGAGGACCAGTAGGCAGAAGTCTGACTTGGCTCAGTGACGCTGACTTTTTAAGTGTTAGGATTGCCAGTCCAATGCTCTACAGTCATATTAGACTGGGAAACCACGGCTTCAAGTGGATTCCGAATCACTGTAAGCATTCATGGCACCGAGGCCCAAAGCACTAGTCACTAGGCTATCAGGCCTAGATTAGATATACAAACTTGTAAATACTATAGACTGTCGTTTCATAATTTATATAATTCAATCGTATCTACCAATAATTAAATGTGTTATTCATGTAACGTTTAAAATTAAAACTTATATAAACAGGTATAAAACATAAAATAATCATTAAATAAAAATAATAAAGCCAAGAATTTAAATAAATGATTATATCAAACCCGAGATATGTATAAAATAAAAAAAATTATTAATAAATAATAACTGTAAGAGAGCATGGCATACAAAAATTCATTTCAAATTATGTACATTGGCTTATTCAATTTATGTTCCGTTTGCTTTAAAAATACACTTCGAATTCGATACAATGCCCGACTTGGAGTTCAGGGATAAATGCATAACTAACGTGAAAGAAGACTCGGGTTTAAATCCAATAATGGCCTCCATTGCAGTCTCTACTTACAAAAACGGGGAGCCTCAACGGGAATTATGGTAATGCATGTAAAAGAGTCTCGAACCGATACTCAGCCAATTTTTCTCACATATTACAAGCAAATACGGGCAAGTACCCCTAAAAGTCCCCTCAGAAGGCTGTGTTGTTCCTCATTGGCCATCGACGAGATGTCCGTGATATACGTCAGTGAACACAAGGTTCAAATCCAATCATGGCTTCCGTTGCAGTCTCTGCTTACAGAAACAAGAAGACTCGGGATTATAGCAATGGACAATTTGAATTATAGCAATATATGTAAAAGGGCCTCAAATCGGCAGTCAAGTTGTTTTTTCTCTTATATGACATGCAAATGTGGCACAAGTACTTCTAAAAGTTCTCCCCAGAAGGCTATGTGTTTCCTCATTGGCCATCAATGAGCTGTTCGTAGCATACGTCAGTGGAACGTAAGGTCCACGTATGAAAAAAAAAAAATTTTTTTTTTAAAGTAAACTTGCTTTAATAAGATTTAAATCGTAAGAATTAAAAAATGACTTTAATTGTTAGTAATGAGATAAAAATACTTTTTTTAAAAGTTAACTATAAATTAAAATACTTTTAATTACAGGAAAATCTTTTAATACAGGGGTCAAAATATAAATTCAAAGAGAAATTAACCTATTTATAAGCTACATTGTTAAAACATAGCACACAATATTAGAAGGAAAAAAAATTAAGCAAAAGTCAAGAAGATAACTACCGCAAGCAAAATTCCCAAATTGGCATATGAGAGCACGCGGCTTTCTTTTTTCCTTTTTTTTTTCCCTCGTTATTTTTTCCCTTTCAGAAAATAAGTTGCTATTAATACTTTTAATAATAATAATGTCAGAGAGGGAAAAGCGAGTTGAGGTGAATGAGTTTGACTCACGCGAATATCATATCAAGATTTAGAACAAAAAAGGTAAAAAGGTTTAAATTGCTTTTGGCAAGAAGGACAAAAAAAAAAAAATAATAAGTAACTTGTATAAAAAAAATATAAAACGTCGGCTTATGTAGTGACACATTCCATTGCATGTAATCTTTATTCAATTCGACTTGATTTAATTTAAACTTAATCAATTGAACTTAAAACCTAAAAGTTGTCAATACATAATGTACGGTTCTTACAAAAAAAATGTTGTAGTGTAGTGGTTTGAGGAGCTGGATTATAATTGGGTGTGGTTGGGTTGAGACTTGAGACTCATGTTTGAGAATACACAGCTTTATTCACACGCGCACAAACACCCATACACACAATAATTAACAAACACATTTAAAGATATAAAATTAAAGATTCGTGGAAGGATTCCACTTCTAAGCAGAAAATAACGGTACGCATGGAATGCGCGAATTTTACTTCCTCTTCGAATGAGAGTCTGTAGGCCAACACATACGCAGAGTGCTTAAAATATATTTCCTCCCAGATGAGAGATTACAAACTAAACATTTTTTAGCGGCAGCGCTGGTTGCGCTGTACTTCCTCCGGTGAAAGTTTTTAAGGCATATTGACCATTTCACCTGAATGCCACCAGGAGAGCGCTCTTGCAGTGCGTACGTTGGGTTTGGTTTGTCGCTCTTCGATATTTTTTTTTTTACATGTCGGGCTAATTAGACAGAGACTCTACAGTTTAACGTGGATTCCGAACCACTAACAAACATCCATGTCACAGCCAGGATTCGAACCTGAAGCCTGTTGTTTTTCTGCTGATTTTTTTTAAATATCTTTCATGAAACTTTTTGAGTCATCATTAATAAAAAAAATCAATTAATTAATTTTTCAAATTATGATAGATAAATTTGCAAATTACGAACATATTTTTCAGTTTAAAAAAATAAATTTGCTTAATTTGTATTACATTAATATTCACTTTTTTGCTACTGTAGGTGTCATAAGAAGATTTCATTCCGATCTTAAACATTTCAAATTATTTTTTTCTTTTCTTAACTTTCGGTAACAACTGAAATTACATAACTCATAAATAAAGCAGACAATATCTGTACTATATTCATAAGAATATTATTTTAAAATCAAAGTTAATTTCTTCTCATAATTTCGTCAATTAATTTTTGAATATATGGATGCACACATAATATATTTTTTTAATACATTGATTTTCATTACTTCGGACGTTATAAAATATCTATTTTGCAAAAAGTGTGATAAATGTCACGGACCAGAAAAATATTCAAGGCGGGACGCGGGTGGTCTAGATGTTGCTGTCTACCAAGTGGGATAAGAAACAACACAATTTTAATAAAAATAATAGGAAAACATTCTTACGCCCATTTAAATATACTTAAAAAATGATTAGTATGTCTTATTCCCAACTATGAAAAAAATATGACGATTAACGACATTTATATCTTATATAATTCGCCCTAAATTATTTTAAGTGTAAGTATAAAGACTATTGTTTTCATACGATATATCTATAATTTATATCCACAAATTTCAAATCTTTAGTAAGGCATAAAAAAAGTTTTTTTTAATGTAGTTAATTAAATAGCTTACCTTTTTTTTTACATACTGGCGTTTGGATGCTTTTTTGTGAGATGCTATGTCATCATACTGAAATTATACTCATCATGTCAAGTTGGTATCAGACATTGAAAAACGTGTATTTATTCTTCTCAATCTCGCTTTCTGGACACACTTTCATTACTCGGATTTTATGCTTGTTTGGGTTTTTTTTTTTTTATCTGTAAATGTTTTTTTCTGATGGGTGACAGGTGTTAAAACTTGTCTGAACTTATCCTACACATTGCCATTTTGGAAGCATATCTGCTTATCTCGATCTAAACCTTGTTCTTTAGGGAATAGCCAGAAGTCGCACGATGTGAATACGGTGGTTGTGGAACGATATGGGTTTCATTTTTGGCGAAAAAGTCACGAAGAATCAATGCAGTAAGAGCTGGCGCATTCAGTGTTTTCTGTACCAATCGAGATTTAACGCGTTTGAGGCCCAAAAAATGCAATTGACCGATCCTTTTTGAAATTCTAACATCATCAACAAGGTCTCTAATTGCAAATCGACGGTTTGCAAGTACCAAATCTTTAATTTTTGGACGTGAGGTTTGAGGTTGGTGGTCGACCAGAGCGCTCGTTCCTTTCGTTGAACTGTTTATAACACTTCTAAACATTTTTTTTTTTTTTTCGATATAGGAATGCTCACCGAATGCCTTCTGCAACATTCTATACGTTTCCGCAAACAAAATTTAATGCAGGTTCTTTGCTCAATTAATTCAGACATTTCATTCAATCAGTTTTAGCTTCTCCCAAAACCAATCGTAACTCAAACACTAATAAATATTTTGACGTCAAATTTCACACAGATGTCAAGGATAGTGCCAACAAACTAAAAAAAAAATTGAAATTCCATAAGTCCCGATAATTTTAAATTGAAAATGGGTCTTACTTTTTGGACACAGTAGTATCTATAGTTTATCTCCCCAAATTTCAAATCTTTAGAAAGATATAAAAAAGATTTTTAATGTGGTTGATTAAACATCTTTTAACTTTTTTTTTATACGCTGGCGTTCGGATGCTGTTTCAGATGCTATGTCCTCATACTGAAATTATACTCATCATGTCAAGTTGGTATCAGACATTAAAAACGTGTATTTTTCTTCTACAATCTCTTTTCTGGACACACTTTCATATGTCGGAATTTTATGTTTGTTTGGTTTTTTTATCTGTAAATGTTTTTTCTGATGGGTGAGAGATGTTGAAACTTGTCCGAACTTATGCCACCCATTGCCATGTTGGAAAGATATTTTCTTATCTTGATCTAAGCCCTGTCAAATCCATACAGCTGTTGAGATTTTAGAGTACAGAAAACGTATTGAGAGAGGTATATCAAAGTCAGAGATAGCAAATAATTTCAATGTTTCTGACATGGAGTGCTTGTCAGGTTTTCGAGAACTCCACGAAGATTTGACGCTGCAGACAAGTTTTCTTGTTTGCTAACAGTTTAAGACACTCTGTGAATGTCAATATCAGGATTCACTTTGTACCATCCTCTTGAATAAAGATGATTTAAAAAAAAAAAAAAGAACTGAAATCATTTACGAATTTAGCATGTGGGAACGTATTTTATCACTTATTTCATTAACGAAACTTGAATATACAATGTTTTGTTTTCAAGTTAACTTTCACAAACAGAGCTGATTTTTAGACACTATTTTCAAAAACAATAATCTGTTTGCATTTAGAAAATCAAGCAACTCATAATAAAATGCAAAGCAAATGACTTTTTATTGGCAAATCGCTTGTTCAAAAACATATATTTCATGTAAATTAAAAAGAAAACTTATGATTAAAATTGCGTGACAAAAGAAGGCTTATTTTTAATAAATATTTTTGAAATTAAATTTTCTCTGGCTTCATGACCAGATGATTGTTTAAATAATAAACTTATATACTAAATTTAAATTAATGTCTGTTTTCTATACATGCATTTTATTTCTGTATGCCACGGAGTTGATAACAAAACATGTTCACATGTTAATAAACTGGAGATTCTGCACTTTAGGGTTCCGATTTCGCCAAATCTCTATTCCACACCAAATGTAATCGTCAATGGGTGATTACAGTTAAATGTAACTCGCAGAAGTTGAATTTAAGCTGTAACCTTAGTAGCCATCATACTATGTCATCATACTGAAATTATACTCATCATGTCAAGTTGATATCAAACATTGAAAACGTGTATTTTTTCTCCTCCATCTAACGTTCTGGACACATTTTCATTGCTCGCGATTTTATATTTGGTTGGGGTTTTTTTTTATCTGTAAATGTTTTTTTTTTCATGGGTGAGAGATGTTAAAACTTGTCCGAACTTATCCCACCCATTGCAATTTCAGAAAGATATTTGCTTATCTCAATCTAAGTCCTGTCAAATCCATACAGCTGTTGAAGTTAGGCGCACATAGCAAACGTAGTGAGAAAGGTATATCAAAGTCAGAGATAGCAAATAATTTCAATGTTTCTGACGTGGAGTGCTTGTCAGGCTTCCTAGAACTCCACGAAGATTTGACGTTGCAGACAAGTTTTCTTGTTTGCTAACAGTTTAAGACACTCTGTGAATGTCAATATCAGGATTCACTTCAAACATCCTCTTGAATAAAGATGCTTCATAAAAAGAGCTGAAATCATTTATGAATTTAGCATGTGGGAACGTATTTTATCACTTGTTTCATTAATGAAACTTGGATATATAATGCTAAATGATGTTCAAACAAAACTTCATAAGCAGAGCTGATCTATTTTGAGAAACAATAATCTGTTTACATTACGAAAGTCAAACAATTCAATATAAAATACAGAGCAAATGACTTATAGGCAAATCGCAAAAAGAGTGCTTATTTTTAACAAATGTTTTTTAAATTACATTTTTCTTGTGGTTTGCGACCAGATGATTTCTTAAATAATAAATTTATAAACTAATTTTTAAATTAATGCCTATTTTCTATACACGCATTTGTAACAAAACATGTTCAGACTTGTTAATAAATTGTGAATTCTGCACTCTAGGGTTCCGATTTCGCCAAAATCTCTATTCCACGCTAAATGAAATCGCCAAAGGGCGATAATAGTTAAATGTAACTCGTTGAAGTTAAAAAACAAACTGTAACTGCAGCTGTGATTTTGTTTGTTTAGAAAGGGACTTGGCAAAAACCGCAAGGAAAAAAATCGCTAAGTAAATAAGCGGAACCCTAAAGTGCGGGTGATGATTCACTTGGTACCATCCTCTGGAATAAAAATGCTAAAAAAAAATAAAAAAAACTGAAATCATTTACAAATTTTAAATTTAGTATTCGTGTATTTATTTTATCATTTATTTCATTAACGACACTTGACATTCACATCTGATCTTTAAACACAGCTGATCTTTAGACAGTATTTTGAGAAAACAATAATCTGTTTACATTCAGAAAGTCAAACAATTCAAAATAAAATATAGAGCAAATGGCATGTTACTGCAAATCGGTAGTTCTAAAACACATATTTCTTATAAATTAAAAATAAATAATAATTTAAAAAAACATAATTAAAATTGTGTGGCAAAAGGGTGTTCATTTTAAATAAATGTTTTGAAATTAAATTTTCCCATGGTGCGTGACCAGGTATACACTACTTTTAAATCAATGCCTTTTTTTCTTCAATTCCTACTATTAGTGCACACTCTCCCTATATATCTTGTTCAAATTTTCAATCGTTCATAAAATGCTTTTTTATTCATCCACTGAAGTTCAAATACATTTTTTTGAACTTGTAGTGAATGACTCTTGATGTTAAAACAGTTTTTCAAATAATAATTCATTAATTAAATTTAATTAAATGAATTAAATTTAATTTTCTGCAATATAGTGTCAAAAAAAAGTAGGAATTGACTTTAAATTTTTTTTTTTTTATATATATTGCTTGTTTTTGCGGATGCCACGGACAATTTGGCGATTCTGCATTTTAGGGTTCCGATTTCGCCAAGTCTCTATTCCACATCAAATGGAACGCCAAAAGGTAATAACAATTAAATTAACCGCAGCTGCCATTTTGTTTGTTTAGGGGAAGTAACAAAACGGTAACAGTAGCAAGGAAAAAATAGTCGCTAAATAAACAAGCGGAACTCTAATAAATTTTCATGTGCACTTTGTTATTTATTATTAGCCTACAGTGTGCACAAAATGATCGTAGTTAACCCAAATTCATAACAGTTAATTTTACCATTAGTTCCTAATATTTTGGGAAAATAAAAATTATTTTTATAAAGAATCGAGAGTCGGATTTATAAACGGTCACCCGACTCCAGACTAATTATCGACTATGATAACTAGTAAAATCTTGTCAAAAAAAAAAAAAAATTATCTCACCAACTGCCCTCTTGTAAGATGTTATCTCAATGAAAACCTTGTTAAATTGACATAACATTTATATTATAGGTTGAATGGAACAAAAGTATAAAAGTATATAAATCTTAGAAAACAAATAATTTTTATGTTCCGACATCAAGTTCTGTCAGATTTTTATAAGCGCTAAGTACTGACGTTGTAGACAGGTTTTTCAGTTTGCTAACAGTTTAAAACGCTCACTGAATGTAAATGTCGGATTGTGATTTATTTCGTTAGATTGCCTTCAAATGGACATAAAGTTTTATGTGAGCTTTTGTTTTTTTGGTTTCTAACCATACATTAAATTTTTAGTCCTACTGCGTAAAAATGAACAAATAGGTTTACAAAATTCCGAGAAGGTTTATTGAAATGCTATGGAACTAAATCTTCGTGGAACATATTATGTCAAATACTATAAAAATAAATCAAAAACTACAAAATGATGTTTTTTTTAAAATAAACATAAAGATTTACAAAGTAGATAAAAAAAACTATTGATAAAATAAATAAATGCAACTGTTTTGATTTTTAGCCTATAAATATTTTATCTTAAATTTGAAACTCGTAAAAAAAACTTTTTGACGTTGAATTTTAGTAAACTAAGTTAAAAAACAATTCGAAAAAATAGATAACTTGGCATAGATGACATAGCATGGAATAGACAATAGATGACATAGCATGAAAGTTTACAAAAAATTTAAAAAATCTATATGTTATTATTTTATAAAACTATCGTTATAAATAATCTTTTTTAAAAATCATAAAATCATAAATATAAATATTTTTTTAATTAGTCAATTTCATAAATAATCTTTTTTTTTTAGTTATCCCACTTGGTAGACAGCAACATCTTAGACCAAGTCCAAGAACCCGTGTGGTCTCATGGAAGGAGGGGACAGCTGCTGTTGTGATGGACCTCAATAGGTAGAAATCTCACTTGGCTCCGTGACTTTTTTTTTTTACGGGGTAAGGTTGGCATCTTACACCCAACGCTCTACAGTCATATTAGACAGGGACCTACTGCTTAAAGTAGATTCCGAACCACTACAAACATCCACGGCACCGCCGGTACTTGAACCCGAAACCTGTTGTACTGAGCACCATAATGATAGTTACGGCCATCAAAATGTACTACATAGAAAATTATATACACGCAATCGTATATATACAGATATTGTGACAAACTCTGTATTTTCCAGTATTATGCTCAAGTGGATCTTTAGCTGCATTGTTGTTTAGATGATAGATTCGTGGTCTAATAGTAACATATGCAGCCAGAGAGTACATGAGAGTTTAGGTAGGATGGGGCACCCGTAGATAGAAGTGAAAAAGTGGGCAGTGCCCTCAAGGAGGACTTTTAGGGGGAACAACCACGCATTTGTGTGTCGTTTTCGAGAAACTCCGAAAAACTCCACCAGGTAGTCTAATAACGAGAAAAAATGCTGAACAACCCAAACGTCATCGAGTCTCCTCGTTTTTTTGAAACAGTGTCTACAACAAAGCCGCCAACAGATTGAACCTCGGCCCTAATACTCACCAGCGGCGCACGTTACCACTGAGCCCCGAGTCGGGCAAAACAAAATCTAAATGCTTGAATGACAAAACTATGAGCCATTTCAGTATTTGAGTATTGAATGAATTAAATTGAGTAATTAATTTGAGTATTGAATGAATTAAATGAGCTATTAGAGTATTAACTAATTGTGTAAGAACATTAGAGAGTTTTTGCATACCGTACGTTAGTTACCGTAGAGCGCGCATGCTCATAGGAAACTGAGCATGCGCGCTAGGGAGAAAAAGCTAACGGACGTCCTACGGTAACTAACGTACGATATGCAAAAACTCTCTATTAACTGGAATAAAAAATAATCATATCAAAAAAATCTTTTAAATATAAACGAATACATCTTAAATATTTTTAAATATTATCGTTTCATATGTACCATTTTAGATTCTCGGACATGTGACGAAATACTTGGAATTCAAAAGGAAAATTTTTACAATAAAAAATTCACCACCTGGTGTGAAATGTATAATGTACAAAAATAACAAGGATTTAGCGCTGTATTTACTTAAAAAAGCAGATGTTGTCTGGGCAAACTGAGAATACCGGTTTAAATTTCTGTTAAAACAGACATCTGTCAGCAAAGCAGTTAAGTAAATAGCATACTTTCATAACGTTCAGATCTCTATTATGGATGTAAAATTAATATTAGTATTATACTATTCATGAATAATGACAAAACTATTTAATTTATAATTACTTATGCCTATATTTCGTAACAATATTTATTGCATTACATAAAGAGGCTTTTATAATGAATATTGATTTTCGTTTTTTAATCATAATTAATAACTTTTTATAAATATTTTTTATTAAGTTTCACTTGTAATTTTCGTATAGAATGATCATGAGGCCAATTCAATCAATGTAAATATAGAGAAAAGCAAAATGGAATAACATTTTTGTATTATAGTGATTTTTTTTTATTTTAATGAATATTTCATGAATGAATATTTAATGAATATTTCATTCATCAAGAAATTTTGTCATGAAATTTGATCACAACATTATTATTGTAAATACATAATTTCATGTTGTTAATTATCAACATGAAATAAAAGTGTTTTCTAAACGTCAAATTCACAAGTTCCTCACACACAATAAATTTGTAATATCGTTTTTTAAATAAATATTATTGTAAATACGAAATTTCATATTGTCAGCTAGAACAACATGAAATAAAAGTGTTTTTTTTTCTTAGCGTCAGTAAGTTTATCATAGACAATAAATTTTTAAGGTTTAAAAATGAAATTTTATTGATGTTCTTTCGTGATATTTAAAGATAAAAAAAAATTCATTTGAAATCTTCTACGATTTTAAAATCAAAGTATTTATTTTTTTTATTTGGAATAATTTTTCACTGTTTTAAAACAGATACCGATGTGAAAGATTTTTTTGAAAATAAATTCAATAATAAACAGTATTATCAATAGTATGTATTTATTCTTTGTGTTTATTCCAAGAATAAACAGCGTTATCATTTGTAAAAAAAAAATAAAATCAATAATAAAAAAGGTGCAGTTATAATAATCGTTGTAACTATATTAATTTATAAATGTGTTAATATTAGCAAATGTTACTGAATGTTACTCTAATGTTATTATTATCATCAAGATATTAAAAATTACAGTTTATTTTTTTCAACTGAAAAATTGTTTCTTAAAATAAACAAAATTAATTTTTGAATTTTTATTCATTTTAAAAATCTCTTGAAAAAGAGAGACTTATAATTCTCATTATAATTTACTTCTTTGTCTGCAATTCTATTCATTATTTTTATTTACCAAATGGCAACATGTCTCGTTTTTTAAACAGAATTCTTTTTTTTTACATCTTATTCTCTTGTAGAAATTAAAAAATAATTCCATTAATTAATGGCCAGATAAATAATTTAGTTCATTTATGGCTCTATTCATAAATATTTTGTGACACAGGTTTTTTTGTTAAAGATTATAGCAATGAATAATAAGATATATTCTAATCATCACAAAACAAAAAAAACATAGAAAGGAGATTGATAAGAATTAAAAGCATTATCTTTGCTATATTAGGGGTATAGATAATGTAAATTATTATTAATATTAATGATTGCTAGACGATGGGTTTTTTTAGTCATTTTTTGCTGCCATGTCAATTGAAGATATTTGTTATTAATTAATAATAATAGCTTCATAAATAAATTAAGAACTTTATCAATATATTTGTGATAATTAATCGACTTTTGTAAATGTTACAAATAAAAAAAATGGATTATGAACTTATAATAAGAATTCTACAATTAAATTAAGAACTTTATCAATATATGGGTGATCATTTATTTCAATTTTTGAAAATGTGATAAAAAAAATCATTTATTTCTTTATCAATATATTTGTGATAATTAATCGACTTTTTGTAAATGTTGCAAATAAAAAATGGATTAACTTATAATAAGAATTCTACAATTAAATTAAGAACTTTATCAATATATGAGTGATCATTTATTTCAATTTTTGTTTGCAATGATTACAGTTCTACAATTAAATTAAGAACTTTATCAATATGTTAATGATCATAATTCATTTTGCAAATGAAAAGAAAATATATTACAAATTTATGCCAAGAAAAAAACCCATTAATTTAATTTTCTTTTCAATTTACAAATAACGATTTCGATTTGCGAAACAGCGATTTTGATTTCAAATAGAAAATTTGATTTTCCATAATTCAATTTGCAAGTAATCAAAGAAATAAGATAAGTTTTAAAATAAAATAAATAAATCCAAGGTCCTTATTTTCCACTATTTCATTTTGAATTTCACTTACTTTTCAATTTCAATCAACAAACAATTTTCCTTCTTCTCAAAGACAGCGAAATTTTTGAACCGTGCTTCAGTACGCCTACTCAGAAAAATATTTTCGTAATTTGTTTGTTTTCATGATTCTATTCGCAATAATTAATAACAATAATGTGGAATTGCAGCTGCTCGTGTTATGAAATCTAGCAGGTGAAACTTATTAAGAAAGCATTTAGAGTTCTTATTAGAGGTATTTAATTTGATTGAGATGGTTTAAACTTGAGTATGAGTACAATAATATTTTTTCAGTAATTTTCAAAAATATTTGGAAATTTTTTTTTTTTTAAGAGGTTCCATTTTTTTTTTCACAGATTAATTAAAACGCATTTTGTATAGAATGATTGTTTGTTGGTATAAAATTAAGTAGAATATTTTTAATAAAGCTTACTTATTTTTGCTGTAGGTCAGGTTATTTATTTTTGCTGTAAGTCAGGTTAAGCTTACTTATTTTTGCTATTCTGAGGTTAATCTTTTGTTTTGCTTATGTCATTGATTGATGAAAGAAAATAGAATTTTTTTTAATGAGAATATCATCTAATAATGATAATCGGATAAAAATTAAAGCTCTTTTCCTGTAAAATTAATAAATTAATTAATTCCATATGAATGCAAATTTAAATCTGAATTGAATATGAATGCAAATTTGCTGAAATGTTTGAATATAAAAATTTCTGTGAGCCTTCACAATTTGACTCTCATGTATTTTCTTATATAAAAATTCAAGTATTTAAATAATAAATTCAAACACATATGAACTCAGTGTTGAGTAGTTGTTTGTTTGTATAAAATTAGGAAAAAAAAAGTTTTTTGAGAAAAAAAAAAAAATAAAGCATACTTATTTTTGCTGTAGGTCAGGTTAAGCTTATTTATTTTTGCTGTTCTCAGGTTAATCTTTGTGTTGCTTTTATCATTAATTAGAGAAAGAAAAATTGAAATTTTTTTAAACGAGAATATTATCTAATAATGACAATTGGATAAAAATTAATGTCACTTTTCATATAAAATTAATTAATTAATTAATTCCATATGAATAGAGGTATAAATCTTTTCACTCTCTCTCAAATATTTTAATAAAAAATTTTCTGTAAATGTAAATTTTCTGTACCTTCATTCTGAATAAAAAAATGTAAGAAATAATTAAAAATTATCTTAAATAAAAAAATTCCAAGTATTTAAATAACAAATTCAAAGAGATATGAACTTAGCTTTGAGTAGTTGTTTTTATAAATTTATAAAATCATCAATTTATTTTTTTTTAATTATTATTAAAAAATTATCTGGTGGTTCTTTCATTTACATGCTTAAAAATTAATAATTTTTAATATTGTAATGTGCAGTTTGGGCAACCAGATTGTAACTGGTGTGACTGGGGTACTCGAGGTACAGGTTGGAGAACTCACAGCTGTATTGGTCCCACACACAAATACAATTAGAGACGTACACTATTTAACACATTTAAAGACAGATAATTATGGACTCCATTTCTAAGCCGAAAACCCGAAAGTCGGCTTCGTGTAGGGTGCGCGAAAATGAACTAATGCGCCAAAAGTGAAAGTCTGTAGGCCAACTAATGCGCCGGGATGCGCTAAATATAATTTCTCTGGGAATGAAAGACTATAAACTAAACGTTTCTTAGGAGGTGCGCAGGTTGCACTGTGCTTCCTTTCGGGTGAGAGTCCCTACTGGCTGAGTACGAGAGATAGGTTTTTCTTTTTAGAAGATGTTGTCAGTCCTACGTCCAATGCTCCACAGTCATATTAGACCGTGACCTACGACTTAAAACGGATTCCGCTTATCTTCAATCTACACGCACTTCCTGGGTAGTGCTAAGTGAGTAATATCAATGCAGAGCTTGTCTTAAGGCACCAACGGCAACTATCTAAGTGTTTGCCAGCTGCATTGGGAAAAATAAATAAATAAATAAATAAAGCATTCAAAAAGGCAACCTAAAAAAAAAGGCATATGTGAATTTCCTTTACCCCTTTAACAACAATAATGCAAGTTCACAGAGTACACATATTCGAATACATTACTGTTCCTTTCACTCTTAAAGAAGACATGAAAGGAAATGGCATACAAATTATCAATATCCCCCCCGAATTTCCGCAAACCAATGTTCAGATAAAAGATCACAAATCGTACAACATAATTCCGATACCAGAGTCACGATATGTCGTGATTGAGCATTTACACTAAATGTCTGATTCGTGCAATCCGATTTCACTGGATGAACCCTGAACGAGATTCAAATTTGTCGTGATAAATATTTCAAACAAACATTGAACAAACTGTATGCATTGCTGGAGTTAAATGCAGGATGTTTAACGTGAATGTCTTCAATAAATTTCGTTTTTCAAAACAATGGAATTGTTGCTTTATTTTTAAAAAAATAATAATTCTTTGTTAGCATTTGAACTTTTCGTTATTTATGGAGCTAAATGGTTATTTTGGTATCAAGAGATTCGTTCTTTTCGACTGCAATCCGTTGATTTATGAAATGATTCGTTCTTTTTTAGAATTTTCGACATTGAGTTTTAATGGATTGAAAAAAAGTTTTAATTTGATGACATGTATTTTTTTTTAGAATCTAACTTTAATCAATTCCTTCTATTAGCTCACATTCTCCCTATATATATCTTGTTCAAATTTTCAATCGTTCATAAAATATTTTTTATTCATCCACTCAAGTTAAAACACATTTTTGAATTCGTAGTGGATGACACTGGATGTTAATACAGTTTTTTAAATATTAATTCAGTAATTAAATTAAATTAATTAATTATAGTTTTTTTTTTAGATTTAAGTTGCATATATCTACCAATAGTTGGCGCCAGATAAACTTAAAAAATGAATGAAAATTATTTGTAAAAGACTTTCTGCAATATCGTGAAAAAAAGTAGGATTTTATATTACTTGTTTTATTGTACTTCTTTTTTTTTAATACTTGTATTATAGTATTAAATGGTATCATCTGTATAAAATGAATATTTTTGGTTTGTTTCGAATAATCCTAAGGAAAAACGAATTCTTTTGTGATATTGTAGAATGATATTGCTGCGAATTATTTATTGCTTATTTTCGCAGCACAACGAATTAATTCGATCCAAAATTAATTTTTAATCCTGTATAAAATGAATATTTTGATCTGTTTCGAATTATTCTAAAGCAAAAACGAATGCTTTTGTGATATCGTACACCTAACAACTATCATTCTATTGTATGTTCTTATTATTTTACTGACACCTGACTCGATGTCTTTCAACGCTCAAAAGATTAATAAAGAGCAGCATGTTGTTTATTGCTTATTACTATTCGGAGCATAAATAATTAATTCGTGAGAAAATTATTTTTTAATTCTGTATAAAAAATGATGTTTTTGTCTATTCCAAATTATTCTAAGAAAAAAACGAATTTTCTTGTGATATCTTACATCTAACAATTCCCATTCTATTAAACAGACATTTATTGTTGTTATATTTATTTTTATTGTTTTATAGACATCTTGATAGATTGTCTTAAAAGGTGATTTTGGTTCAAGATGAGAGAGAGTTCTGCGACGAGTCGACCATAAGTGCTTTTTTTTTTTCCTCCTTTGAAGTGACTGAATATATTGTTCAAATTTTCCGGAATTTTCAAGTTCCTGTTTTTTTGACAGTAAGTCCCTTGTGGTTTTTTCGTATTAATCACTCCGTGTGATAGTTAATTTAGGTCTGCCGCAGATCAGGTGTTTAGATTCGTCGCAGACTCGAAAACTGAATGAAAATTATTTATAACTTGCAATGTAGTGAGCTGCACTTTAATCTAATTTAGATCCTTAATTTTCATTTTTCAGTTCCTTCTGGTTAGCTCAATTCTCCCTATATATATATATATATTTTTAAATTTTCAATCATTAATAAAATCTTTTATTCATCCACTCAAGTTCAAATACATTTTTTTTAACTTGCAGTGGATGACACTGGATGTTAATACAGTTCTTTCAAATATTAATTCAGTAATTAAATTTAATTAATTAATTTTAGTTTTTGTTACATTTTCAGTTGCATATATCTATCACTAGATGGCACCAGATAAATTCTTAAAAAAAAAATGAATGAAAATTTTTTATAAAGGACTTTCTGCAATATAGAAAAAAAATTCAAGCAGGAATTGACTGAAACAATTTTTTTTAATATTACTTTGTTTTTATTGAATTATTACATTTAAGTTTATATTAAAGTTGACTTAAAAGGTACTGAAAAGTGTAAAAAATTAAACATTTAATACTCATGTATAATTTTTTACACTTTTCAGTACAAATCAGAGAAAGTATGTTAATTTTAATTTTACGAATATAAAATATAATTACTACTTAAGTATTATTTTTATATCTAATACATAAGATAGTAAACTTGATTGAAGGAAAAATTTCCAAAATCCATTTTTATCCTTACACGATATTTATAGAATTCGTTGCCTTGACAGCTAAAAAATTCCAAGATTCGAAATTCTTGTTATAAAAATTCGACTGGATGAGTTCTCTGTTGGCTTTAGGACTCGAAATCATGTAAAAAGAAGGCCATAAAATAAGGAATTATCTTCCTCTTTGGCATATAGAGATATTCCGGAAGTAATTTGATACTGGAATTCCATCTGAAATACAGCCAGAAAAAAAAAAAAAAAAGATTGCTACATTTTGAAACGCGTAAACTCAATTTGTTTCCTCCCCAAGTTTCTTTTGACTTTGAATTCTGTAAAGCATTTTGGAAATTGAATTCAGTGATATACGTCTCAGAAATTATGGAGGAAATAAATGAAAAATTTATTTTCATATATGAATCTTTTTAAGAAAATCCATAGAATTTGATACATTATTTTGTTGAAATCTGTATAAAGTTTCTTGTGTGTCATATAAAATTTGTATCATGAAGTAGTTGCAATAAACTTGAAGTTTCAAAACTTGATTCTTGTCGAAAATATTACAAAAGTTATATTCCCATTTAAGGTTTGGTTTTAAGAAATAAGTTGAAATCTATGGTTTGCACAAAAAGATATATGTATATTACTACTATTTTTTTTATGGTTGTATTATTATTTTTAAGTTTATATGAAAGTTGACTTTCTGTGACGATATAAATATCTACTTATGTATAATTTTTCACAATTTTCAGTACAAATCAGAGTAAGTATGGTAGTTTTAATTTTACGAATATAAAATATAATTAGTACTTAAGTATTACTTTCGTATCTAAGACGTGAGATAGTAAGTTTGATTCAACGAAAAATTTAAAAATCCAACTTTATCCCTACACACTTAGAATACAGCTATTTCAAGAATTCGTTGCTATGGGACCACAAATAAATTCAAAGAATCGAAATTATTGTTATAAAAATTCGACTGGATGAGTTCTCTGTCGGATTTAGGACTGAAATCATGTACAGAAGGCGATAAAATAAGGAATTCTCTTCCTCTTTGGCATATATATAGATATTCCGGAAGTAATTTGATACCAGAATTCCATCTGAAATACAGCCAAAAAAAAAAAAAATTTTTTTTTTTACATCTTGTAACAAACTCAATTTGTTTCACTCCCCAAGTTTCTTTTGACTTTGAATTCTGTAAAGCATTTTGGAAATTGAATTCAGTGATATATGTCTCTCAGAAATTATGGAGGGAATGAAAAATTTATTTTTCTTATTTGAATCTTCCTGTAAGAAAATCCGTTGAATTTGATATATTATTTTGTTAATATCTGTGTATATTTTCTTGCGTGTCATATGAAATTTGTATGATGAGGTATTTGTAATAAACGTAAAGTTTCAAAACTTGTTTCTTGTTGAGAAATTACAGAGTTGTATTCGTATTTAAGTTTCGGTTTTAAAAAATAAGTTCAATTCTATGGTTTGCATAAATGACTATTTGTATATATAGTGCATATAAGTCGCCATATGTACAGCAAATGTATTTCAGTTTGTTACATATGCAAAAAAAAGATACATAAAGGTACATAAGGTTTTTTTATGAAAGGAACTGATAGCCAACTGTGGCCCTTGGTACCAAAGGTTTCGTTCGAGCCCCTGTGGTCCCCTGGATGTTTAGTTAATCAACTTTAAATCGTATGTCCCGGTCTAATGTGACCATACTACTGCACCACTCCACACCACTGCACCACACCACACCACATCACTGTGCCTTGAGCTGAGTTGCCCATTTACAGTTTGGGAATGATGTGGGTGAGAAGAAGTCTGATTCGGCTCTGTGACGCTCTACAGTCATATAAGACCTGGACTTTACGGCTTAAAGTGGATTCCGAACAACTACAAACATCCATAGCACCACCGGGACTCGAACCCTGAGGTACCGAGCGCCAGAGCGCTGGACGCTCGGTCATTCAGGCCCCAATTATGTCAATGTTATATAGTTAATTTAACTATTTCCTAACATTGTATATTCAAGTTATATTAATGAAATAAATCATTAGATATGGCCACATACAATAAATTGAAATATATAAATTATCGTGAGTTTTTTATTATGAATTATTACTTTTAAGTTTATTTCAAAGTTAACTTTCTGTAACGATATAATAATTTAATACTTTTGTATAATTTTTTACAATTTTCTGTGCATTTCAGAGTAAGTATGTTAGTTTTTATTTTACGACTTTTATAAAATGGATATAATTAGTACTTAGGTATTATTTTTATATCTAATACATAAGATAGTAAACTTGATTGAAGGAGAAATTTCCAAATCATTTTTATCCTCACACGTTTAGAATACAGCTATTTCAAGAATTCGTTGCTATGGTAACGCTAATAAATTCAACGACCGAAATTCTTGTTATAAAAATTCGACTGGATGAGTTCTCTGTCGTTCTCTGGTTTAGGACTGGAAATCATGTAAAAGAAAGTGATAAAATAAGGAATTCTCTTCCTCTTTGGCATATATAGACATTCCGGAAGTAATTTGATACTGGAATTCCATCTGAAATAAAGCCAAAAAAAAAAAAAAAAAAAAAAAAAATGTTAACATTTTGAAACGAGCAAACTCAATTTGTTTCACTCTCCAGTTTCTTCTGACTTTGAATTCCATAAAGCATTTTGGAAATTGAATTCAGTGATATACGTCTCAGAAATTATGGGGAAATGAAAAATTTATTTTCTTATATGAATCTTTCTAAAGAAAGTCCGTATAATTTTATATATTATTATGTTAAAATCTGTATATATTTTCTTGCTCATCGTATGAAATTTGTATCATTAAGTATTTGTAATAAACTTGATCCTTGTTGAGGATATTACAGAGCTGTATTCTATTTAAGGTTATTTTAAAAAAGAGTTGAAATATATGGTTTGCATATATTACTGCTACACGGGGCCTGAATGGCCGAGTGGCTTGGCTCTCGGTACCACAGGCTTCGGGTTCGAGTCCCGGCGGTGCCATGGATATTTGTAGTAGTTCGGAACCCACTTTAAATCGTAGGTCCCGGTCTCATATGATCATAGAGCGTTGCGGGGCATTGTTACTCCATGTCCGTGGCTTATCTTCAAGTTACACACGCCCCCTGGGTAATGCAAAGTGTGCAGTGCAAGTAACTGCTGTGCAGCGCTTGCCTTAAAGCATCGAAGAAAAAAAGTGTTTGCCAGCTGCTTTAAAAATATTTATATATTACTTCTACACTGTGCCTAGAGCTGAGTTGCTCGTTTACAGTTTGGGAATGATGTGGGTGAAAAGTCTGATTCGACTCTGTGACGATCTACAGTCATATAAGACCGGGGCTTATTGCTTAAAATGGATTTCGAACCGCTGCAAACGTCCATGGCACCGGGGACTCGAACCCAAAGCCTGGTTTGAGCGCCAGAGCGCTAGCCGCTCTATCATTCAGGCCCCAGTTATGCCAATGTTATATAGTTAATTTAATTTTTACCTTACATTGTATATTCAAGTCACATTAATGAAATAAGTCTTACAATCATGTAAAGAAATCTATGGTTTGAATAAATGACTATATGTATATTACTACTGCTACTACACCACACCACATCACTATACTTAGAGCTGAGTTGCCCGTTTATAATTTGGGAATGATGTGGGTGAGAAGAAGTCAGATTGGGCTCTGTGATGCTCTACAGTCATATAAGACCGAAACTTATGCCTAAAGTGGATTCCGAACCACTAGAAACATCCTTGGCACCGTCGGGACTCGAACCCTGTGGTACCGAGTGCCAGAGAGCTAGCCGCTCGGTCATTCAGGCCCCAGTTATGTCAATGTTATATAGTTGTTTTAATTATTACCTAACATTGTATATTCAAGTTACATTGATGAAATAAGTCATAAAATAGCTCCACATAAAATAAAATGAAATTTTAAAATGATCTGAGTTTATTTAGTGTTGAATTATCACTTTTAAATTTATATTAAAGTTGACTTTCTGTAAGAATATAAACATTTAATACTTTTCTATAATTTTTACAATTTTCTGTGTATATTAGAGCACAAATGTCTGTTTTAATTTTACGAATATAAAGTATAGTTAGTCCTTAAGTATTATTTTATATCCAAGACGTGTGATAGTAAGCTTGATTAGACGGAAAATATCCAAATCCATTTTTATCCTTACACGCTTAGAATACATTTATCTCAAGAATCCGTTGCTATGGCAATGCTAATAAATTCAAAGAATCGAAATTCTTGTTATAAAAATTCGACTGTATGAGTTCTCTGTCGGCTTTTATCACGTAAAGAAGGTGATAAAATAAGGAATTCTCTTCCTCTTTGGCATATAGAGATATTCCGGAAGTAATTTGATACTGGAATTCCATCTGAAATACACCCCCCCAAAAAAAAAAAAATTGCTACATTTTGAAACGAGTAAACTCAATTTGTTTCACTCCCCAAGTTTCTTCTGACTTTGAATTCCATAAAGCATTTTGGAAATTGAATTGGGTGATATGCGTCTCAGAAATTATGGAGGAAATGAAAAATTTATTTTCGTATATGAATCTTTCTGTAAGAAAATCCACAGAATATGATATATTCATTTGTAAAAATCTGTATATATTTTCTTGTGTGTCGTATGAAATTTGTATCATGAAGTATTTGTAGTAAACTTAAAATTTCAAACTTGATTCTTGTTGAGAATATTACAGAGTTGTATTTATATTCATATACATCAGTTTTAAAAATAAGTTGCAGTCTATGATTTGCATAAATGACTATATATACTAAAGTTGTATATGCATATAGGTTTTTATATGTACAGCAAATGCACATTTCAATTTGTTACATGGCATGATAGCAAAGTATCTGACTCTTGGTACCACAGGCTTCGGGCTCGTGTCCTAGAGGTGCCCTGGATTCTTATAATGGTTTTGAATCCATTTTAATCCGTATGTCCCTGACTAATATGATCTACAGCGACAAATCAGGGGTTGGGCGTAAGGTTAACAATTCAAATTCTAACTTTTCTCTAATTCTAGAACTGTAATTCTAACTTTTCAAAACCTTCCAGAACGCCTTGGCAGCCTGATGACCAATTGACTAGCGTTCTGGCCTTTGGTACCGAAGGCTTCAGGTTTGAATTCTGCTCGTGGCATGGATGTTTGTGAGTGGTTCGAAATACACTTTAAACTGTGGGTCCCTGTCTAATTAGCTCAAAGTGTGCAAAAACAATGACAATAGAGCAACAAACCAAAGCCAAATCTTGGCCCACCATGGGCTGTTCATCCAAATATGATGATGAAATATGTAAACAAAAAAGGGGAAAAAAAGAATTATGAATATCATTATCATCATCAATAGCGCGACAGCCCATAGTGGGCCAAGGCTTTCCTTTCAAGAGATTTCCATGCACAATTGGGTGACAAGGGTCCTCCAATTCTTAAGCTTTAGTACAGCAAAATCAATAATTTATTTAGTACAGCAAATTTTTCACTGCGTCTATGCATCGCAACTTGGGTCGTCCTCTTCCTCTATGTCCCTGTGGCTTAGCATAAATGAGCATTTTTACAGGGTTTAAATCATTCATTCTAAATACATGAGCAGCCCAGTTTATTTTATTGATAATATCTGGGTCTTTATAGCATTTATAAATTTCGGCGTTATACCGTCTTCTCCAACAATCACTTTCCTAACACCTCACAGAATAACCCTTAAAATGTTCCGCTCAAATATACCCAAATGGGCTTCATCATATCTTGTCAAAGAATTACAAATATAAGTAAATAAATTTATAATCATATCTAATAAACAGAAATATTAAAGTCATTAGTAATATGATTTCACAAATATATATATATATATATATATATATATATATACATACAGTCAATTTATTTTGCTTTTTGCTTTTTAAAGAAATAATTGCTTTGATTTTTTTTCGTAATTATTTAACTTAATTATAATTTATGAACAGACCCGAACGTCCTGTGGAATAGAATGTCGGATTTTGCAATCGATTCTCGGTTTGAAACTAACTCGTCAAACGATGCCAAACCGAAAGTGTCTGGGTATTTTAAATTTGTAGCTGGTAATATCTTTTCGATTGGCTAGACAGGGTGGCCGCTGCCCACCTTGAATATTTTTCTGGCTCATGAGATTTATCACACTTTTTAAAAAAGATATTTATTTTACAATGGCTAATGTAGTGAAAACCAATGTATTAAAAAATACATTATGTGCTCATCCGTATAAACAAAAAATAACTATCGAATTATGAGAAAAATTAACTTTGTTTTTAAAATAATATTCTTTCGATTATATGACAGATATTGTCTCTTTTATTCATAAGTTTACAGTTATGAGTTCGTCGAATCATTAAATTATATTCTGCGAACTCATGATGTGCACGCATCTTGGAACATCTAATATAACAGTTTTTATGTTTCACTTTAACTTGACCTCAGTGACGCAGTGACCATCAACAGATAAGCACAGTTTATTATTGATAGCAGAGCAAACCAATTGAAATTGTTAGCGCTTTTGGTTCAACTTACACCTGCGAATCGTTTTTTTTTTTTTTTTCTTTCTAAAATGAAATTGACCAAACACAAAATATGCTCAAAACTCCAACATAACGGACTCCAGCCTGCAACACCCATTAAGATGTGCGTTCTCTGTCTTCTTTGTCCACTTCTAAACATTTCTTTCCGATATAAGAATGGCCACCGAATGCCTTTTGCAGCATTCTATGCGTTTCCGCAAACAAAATTGAATGCAAGTTCTTTGCTCAATGAATTCAGACATTTCAAAAATCGCCGGAATCAGTTTTAGCGTCTCACAAAGCCAAGCGTAACTCACACACTAATGAATATTTTGACGTCAAATTTCATATAGATGTTGAGGACACTGCCAGCAACCTAAAAAAGAAAAAAAAAAAAAAATTGAAATTCCCTAAGTCCCCGCAATTTTAAATTGAAAATTGGTCTTACTTTTTGGACACATTATTATATTGTTCAGTTATATTATATGACTTCATTGAATAAAGAATTCTAAGCTTTATGTAGACATCAAATGTAACGAAGTACTATCAGTACTTTGAAAACTCACAAAATGCGTTGAAGAAAAACAATGAACTTTTAAGAAAAAAACAGAAGATTTCTTCTTCCAAATCCACATGTGACCACGAGAAAAGAGTCTTGTTTATGCATGCGCGCAAATCTGCAACATCAAAGCATCCCCTGGAAGTCGAATGGAAATTTTTCAAGGAGGAAGGTTGTTAGGAAGGATGGCCCGAGGTGCTGAATATCATAGCAGAGGGAAAAAGTCTTTCGCATCGCTAAGAAAAAGCTTTAATGTCTCCAGAGACTTTGGTAATATCCAGCATAAACAGGGTTGCCAGCGACTCGCCTTGGCGAAGGTTTGTTGGCTAACTGTGCCAATTTTCAGCGAAAGCAATTCTATATGTAGAAGTAGAGCCAAAATTATAGTAAAAAAAATATATATAACAATATATTTGTAAAAATTCAGATTATTATTCTTTATGCAGTTAATATATAGGCCTTCTTTTTCTAACTTTCCTTCTTGTCCATATAATGGTCTTTAGGTTCGGGAGAAAGAATTATAGGATTTTCTATTATGGAAACTAAGAAATAGTCCAATGTACCAAAATCATCAAATAAAAACAAACCTTTTTAAGTAGATAAAAATATTACTTATTAATTTTATATTATGGGCCATAGTGGTTTTATGCATAATGCGTTGAGTTTCCAAACTAAGGATCTTCTGTTCGAAACCTCGATGTTCGTTTGTCGCTCAAAGGTCTTTTGTTTTTTTTTTTTTTTTGCACACGTTGGGTTAATTAGGTCGGTGCATACAGTTTAAGAGTTACGATTATGGAGTACAGCTAGCGATTCCGAATCACTAACAAACATACATGCCACCACCAGGATTGGAACCTGTAGCCGGGGTACCAAAGGCCAGAGCGTTATCCAATTGGCCATCAGGCCGCAGGAAACCTCGACTTGAAAGGCGAACTGAAAGTTTCCATATTTATTTCTGGATGGGCATGTTAAATTTCAAAGTCAGAAAGTCCTTCTATTGGACTAGATTGGTTTAGTTTGTCACTCTACGGTCATCTTGTTCACGCGAGGGCTAAACAGACCGGAACCTACAATTTAACGTGAATAAACATCCATGACACCGCCAGAATTCGAACCTGAAGCCTGTGATACTAACGGTCAGAGTCTATTGGACTAAAAACAGGAAAGAGAGGATCGCAGAGTGAACAAAAAATGCAGAGTGAATAAAATTTTAATTACTTTGCCATTGAATATGGGTCTGAAAATATAGCGTTTAGGTAGTAGAGAGCACAGTTTTGAGCTGTCAATAACTTACTTGAAGTAATGAGAAACTTTGTCGTAATTTATGTCTAATGTTATAGATTATATTCGAAGAGGAGTTCGGTTACAACATGATGGTACACCTGCACTCTTTACCAATGATATTCAAGAATCACCTGAAGGCTGTTTGTTCATGGAAATAATCTTCATAGGAAAATTAAAATAGCAAATAGGGACTTTTACAACTCCAAACTTTATTTTTCGAAATCTGTTTATCCTCCAAGACATCCCACCTGAAATACTAATGTTCGTGAAAAATCATGATGCTCACCGATGTTTCACCCTCATCTATATAATACACTCTTGTCCATAAATTAAGGATAATTCAGAATCACACAGAAATTGAACTCTAAAATAAAAATTTCACCTGTAGAATTATCACACACATCTTGAAGAAGAATATGCAAATTACGGAAACCACCAGATGGCGCGGATAGTACGTCACAATGACGAGAGTGTAAGAGAGGGGTATATGAGGAATGGTGGCAAAGAAGTAAAATTGTTCACAAGCGCTTTAAAAGCCTTTCAGTGCAATAACCGCATAGTTATGGCACAAAGGAAGCATTTGGATGATTTTTATGTGGTAGAATTATCGGACGACTGGAATGTGGACGTACCCAGCAGGAAGTATCCGAGGAACTTGGAATCGCGCAGAGTGTCATCTCCAGGCTTTGGCAACGATTCCAAGATGATGGTAATGTGAGTCGATGTTACAGCACAGGTCGCCCCCGAGTTACAACGCCGAATGAGGACCGGTATTTAGCAGTTACTGCCAAAAGAAACAGACGGAGCACAGCATCAGACCTGTCTCGTCTCGTCAGCTCTCTTCAGCTACCGGTACGACAGTTTCAAGGCAGGCCATGTACAGACGCTTAGGGCACATTGGTCTATATGCTCGTAGGCCTGTCAGATGTGTTCCACTTACCGCAACTCACTGTCGCCTGCAATTAACCTGGAGTAGAGAGCATGCATTGTGGACACCGCAACAGTGGTCTGGTTGGATGTTTTCCAACGAGTCCAGGTTTAGTTTGCAGTCTGATTCTTGCCGGACTTTCATATGGAGAGCGCCAGGCACCCGTTACCACCAAGAGAACACCATTGAACGACACCGTTACGGTGGTGCGGGATGGCTCGTTTGGGGAGGAATTATTCTTGGTTCCAGAACTGACCTGCATGTTCAGAGTGTAACGATGACAGGCCACATCTATCGGGATGTCATTCTGGAACAGCATGTACGTTTGTTTCGGGGCCCCATGGGTGTTGAATTTCTGTTTATGAATGACAACGCCCGTCCTCACCGTGCAAACATTGTAGACGAATGCCTTCAATCGGAGGATATCACCCGTATGGATTGGACAGCATACTCACCGGACTTGAATCAATAGATCATGTGTGGGATATGCTCGGCCGACGAATTGCAGCCCGTCAACCCCCTCCCACCTGTCAACCGGAACTTCGGAGGGCATTGCTTGATGAGTGGTGTAATATTCCCCAAGATCAGATTGATAATTTGATACTCAGCATGCCTAGGCGTTGTAAGGCCTGTATTGCATCGTCCGGGAGACATACTTCATATTAACCATCATACTAACCATGTTATACTGTTTTTTGTAAATAGGTTCTTTTTTGAAATTTGCTCCAGGGAGTAAAAATCGCAATTTTTATTAATTATGTCAAACATATAGCATCTTTTTTGCTCTTTACCTTTTGTTTAATAAATAGACTTTACAAATAAGTCAAATTTGTTTTGCTTCTGTCTCTTTCTTTGCCTGAACTTCATTATCCTTAATTTATGGACATGAGTGTAGTTGGGGTTAAAAGGGTAAAATACGTAATGAATTTTCCCAACTCCATTGGGAAAAAAAAACTTTGGAAAATGTTTTCGAGCCCAAAAATTCCAATGGAGCAAAGCTCCATCTTGTTGACGTAAAAAAAGACTTTGAATGTTTTTTTTCTTTGTATCCCTGATTATGTTTAATAGTATCTGTGTTGTGTCTAATCCTCAGTGTCCTTGCAGTGCGGGACGGACATCCCATGAATATTCTACTCATGGATATAAAGAAAGGGTCATCTCCTGTTGTGATGGAACATCCATAGGTAGAAGTCTGACTTGACTCAGTGTCGCTAATGAAGGAAGGCAGTGCCTTCTGGGAAGGCTTTTAGGTGAAACTACCCCATATATCGTATGGGTGAAAGCTCATCAGGTAGTCCGACTCGCAATGCAAGATGCTGAACATCTTCCGGGATGGCCTTTAGGAAACTACACTGCATTTGTGTGTCGTATGGGAGAAAACCCAAAATACTCCCACTAGGTAGTCCAACTCACGAGGCAAGATGCTGAACATCACAAACGCCACCGAGTCTCCTTTTCTTTTGGAACAGGTCTACAACAAAGCCACCAACGGATGGAACATCCTCCCTAATGTACACCAGCAGCACCCGTTGCCATTGAGCTACGAGTCGGGCATGTTTAATAGTTTAGAAAATATAAAATTTTAAAATCCGTTTATTCATTTATATTAACCCTGTATTTCAATTCTATGTAGTATTAGGAAGAAATTTTGAGCATTTATATTACATAGCGATCAACAAATAGATCTACGAGAATTATTATTATTGTTATTATTGAAACATTTCTTCCTTTTATCCTGAGGCTCAATTTATCACTCAGTTTGTTGAAATACATACATCAAATTTGTTCAAATACCAGAAACTTTTTACCACTTATTTTTTCTTAGAATTCAATTCCCACAATTGTTAAAAAGATATATTGTTATCTACAGAAAGAAAAATCCTTGCAATTACTTTCTCGTAATAACAGCTTTATGGAAGAATGGTAAAAAATTCCCAACATAATCGGCGATGCTCTTGTGATGGTTAAAACGGACATCAGAAGTTCTTTGTTAGCTCTATAATTATATAAGCTATAAAATGATTGAGTGATTATAGTTAAATGAGACTTTTCCATGAAATACAGCGGTGTTAATATGGTATGAAAAAGACAATTTGGAGATGTATCGTTAACGGTACATCACTAAACTGTCTTTTTTATGGTAATGTTCATGGTAATCACGATGCTCATCGATGTTATATAGTATGAAATAGAAAATTTGGTGACGTATCGTTAACGATACATCACTAAATTGTCTTTTACATGGTAATGTTCATAGATGGTAGATGTTTATCATCATGGTAGGTGTTCGTAGTAATCACGATGCTCAGCGATGTTTCAAATTGGTGATGTATCGTTAACGATACATCATCATGTACTTGTAGTTTTAATAGTTTAGAAAATATAAAATTTTAAAATGCGTTTATTCATTTATATTAACCCTGTATTTTAATCTTGTATATTATTAGTGGAAAATTTTGAGCATTTAAATTACGATGATGTATCGTAGTATGATGGTATCGTAGTATGTATCGTAGTATGATGATGTATCGTAGATATCAACAATAGATCTACGAAAATTATTATTATCGTTATTGAAACATTTCTTGTTTTTATCTTCAGGCTCAATTTATCACTCAATTTGTTGAAATGCGTGCATCAAACTTGTTCAAATACCAGAAACTTTTTACCACTTATTTTTCTTAGAAATTCAATTCCCACAATTGTTAAAAAGATATCTTATCATCTAGTACAAAAAAATCCTACCATTTACTTTCTCGTAATAACAGCTTTATGGAAGAACGGTAAGAAATTCCCAACACAATCTTCGATGCTCTTGTGATGGTTAAAATGGACATCAGAAGTTCTTTGTTAGCTCTATAATGATATAGCTCTATAATTATATAAAGTATAAAATGATTGAGAGATTATAGTTAAATGAGATTTTTCCATGAAACGCAATGGAGTTAATATATTATAATCCTTATACCATGTAGTTTAACAATGCGAGTCAAAAAGTTAATAACCTCTAAACATCTACTAAAATGAATAGGTTTTGTAACATGAATTTGAAAAATATCAATGAAAAAAAATAAAATATTATAAAATAATGCAATAATAATAATATAAAAAAAGGGATAAATTAGATTTATTGGTGAAAATATGAATGAAAAATAATTAAAATAATGTAAAATAATATGGTAAGAATAATATAAAAAAGGGATAAATTGGGTTTATTGGTGGAAAAAAAAGGAAGAAAAAAATTTTTCATAATGTTAAATAATACAATAATAATAATATACAAAAAAAAGTGAATAACTATTGGGGAAAAATATGAATAAAAAAATATATAAACAAGTAATATAAAAAAAAAAATTTAAGTTAATTCCTACTTTTTTTCACTCTATTGCAGAAAGTCCTTTATAAATAATTTTCCTTCATTTTTTAAGTTTATCTGGGGCCATCTATTGGTAGATATATGCAACTTAAATTTAAAAAAAACTAAAATTAATTAATTAAATTTAATTACTGAATTAATATTTGAAAAAAACTGTATTAACGTTCAGTGTCATCCACTACAAGTTTAAAAAAACATGTATTTGAACTTGAGTGGATGAATAAAGAGTATTTTATGAACGATTAAAAGTTTGAACAAGATATATACAGGGAGAGGGTGAGCTAATGGAAGGAATTAAAAAAGAAATAAATTGGATTTATTGGTGAAAATATGAAGGAAAAATAATTTAAATAATGCAAAATAATATGTTGAGAATATACAAAAAAAAATGATAAATTATTGGCGGAAAATATCAATAAAAAATATAAATAATGTAAAAATAATACAATATATCAATGGTTGTTACCTTTATGCGTATAAAACTTATGTATTCAACTGTAGCTGCTTGTTGTTGCTACAATTGTAACTGTGAGTCTCTCTACAAAAGAATCTTGATTTAATGTTGATGATCATTTCTAGTGGGAGGTAGTGGTGGGTGTCTGACACTTAGTCCCTCCCCTCTACTACGGACAAGCATCAGAAACTAATTAAGATTAAAAGATTCAAATTGAATGCCCCAAATAAAGAAACAATCTAAGTTGAAAGATATACAGCAGAACAACTTCCTACAGCACAGGTAAGCAAGACATCGTCATCAGTTTTATTCGAAGTAATTATTGTTTTTTAAATTCTTTGCAATAAAAAAGAATAATTGTCGACAGATATAATATAATTTTTGTATCTTACTTGTCCTGAAGTTGACGTGGCTTGACTGGTTCTTTGAGATTTATGCTCGTTGATGCTACTTTTACTTCAAATTATACAAATGCTGTAAAATATTACACACAATTTTTTTTTGTATCTACAATAATTAATCATTTGTTTTTAAACAACTTTAACCAAACGACTTTAAAACCAAAACAACGACAAAACGACTTGAACTTCTATGAGTTACATCTGGCAACAAAAAATATTCCATGAATATTATTCAAATATATGAATTTATGTATAAAAAAAAATTGAATTGAGAATGGTTTAATTATAATAAAAATAGCTTGATAATCAATAAAAGTTTAGGATAATTTAATATTAATAAAGGTACTTTAAAAATATAAAATTCTTATAGAATTACAGTCATCCTATCTGATTTTCGCGTTTGTTTTTGCCAAATTTTGATCAACAGGAGATGTAAGAACAATGGAAAATATTACATCTGTCATGATAGGCAGCTGAAAAAAAGATCGAATATCAATAATTACATTAGCATACAAACATTTGCATATAAACAATCGAACATTTTATTTACTAACTCCTTTCATTATCTGCCGATCCTTATAAGAATTGCATTCTCTTGATAACGATCCACACCAGGGGTGGCCAACCCGCGACCCGCCTTGAGTATATATCCGTGAGATTTATCACACTCTTAAAAAATATATTTATTTTATAATGGCCAAAGTAGGAAAAAACCAATGTATTAAAAAAAAATACATTATGTGTGCATCCCTATATTCAAAAGTGAACTGTCGAAATTATGAGACAAAATTTACTTTGATTTTAAAATAATATTCTTGCGAATATATGACAGATAATGCCTGTTTTATTGACGAGTTTACAGTTATGAGTTCGCAGAATAATTAAATTATATTCTGCGAACTCATAATGCGCGTATCTTGGAACTTCTAATATAACAGGTCCTATATTTCACTTTAAGTGACCCCCAATGATGCAATGACCATCCCTAGATACGCACAGTTGATTGTTGATAGCAGAACAAATTAGACTGTTAGTTGAAGTTGTTAGAGCTTTTTGGTTCAACTTACACCTGCGAATCGGGTTTTTTTTTTTTTTTTCCTAAAATGAAATTGACCAAATACAAAACATGCTCAAACATAACGGACGTAACACCCAGTACCATGTGCAAATACCCAAATTGTGAAGATAAAGAAAAGAAGCAAATATAGCACTAGTAAAATAAATGTTGTTTAATGATTTCATTTTTTTTATTTCGTTTATATTTATATATTTATTATATTTCATGCTTAGTGTTATATATTTCTTTACAGTGTGCATACAGTATCATTATTATATTATCCATGTTTACATGTAAGTATAAAACACAAAAATAATAGCTCATTATGTTTCAAATTTTCACTCCAAAAAATGTCTATAGTGGATCTTGATCTAATATGGGGATATATAATTTTATATGCGGTGTGTGTTTCCAAAGTGGCTCGCAAGATCATTTGGGTTGGCCCCCCCTGGCCTATAGCATGGTTCTCTTTGTGTTTTGAGATCGTTATAATTTTTATAATGCTATTTATTTATTTAAAAAAAATTATTTCTATTTTTCATTTTGACAAAAACTCACCGCCATGTTTTGTCACAATCACTATAAAATCATTGTGAAAATTTACAATGATTGAATTTTGGGACTGGACCACTGGACCATTCACAAATCGAACGGATGATCAATTTTAAGTATTAAAAAATGCATCATGATTTCGAATTAAACATAATAATTATAATTAACATAATAACACACAGTGGCCCACAAGATCATTTGAGCTGGCCGCCCCTGATCTACACTAATTGATCCACGGAATATTCCTTCAGAAACGAAAGTTTATATCCCTTTGGGGTGAAAAACATTTGTAATCACCTTCCAAATAAAATTCCAAGTTGAATTATGATTCACCTTGATTGAATACAACCTTCCAACATGATGCCAACGTGCCATAACAAGCAGAAGAACTAAGTTGACTCCAGCTTTATAGGTGGACTCTGATTCGGTCATCAATTAATAACTCAGTCTCGTTCAATTAACTCACGAGGTAGCGGTGTTAATACATAAATCAAACAGTGTTTTAATTAACTTCCGTTGACTAAGGTTTAAACGATACACATGTCGTCGACTCACGCCCAGAAAAAAAGGAAGTAGTTCCATCTTTTATTTCCTTTTTTATTTTCAAAGATCTTCCAAACTAAAAAAAAAGAGGAAGGATTTCATAAATGCAGCAGGAAGTTGAACTTCGCCTGGGTCAATTAATGTACGGAAGTGATCTTTTTCCATTAATCAGGTTAAGTTTAATTATCTTTCTCGGTGCTTACCCGAAAACATGTCATCGGCTTAAAGTGATTATTAATTTTCACCCAAGATGCCATTAATTGCCATTAGCATTGAATCGATCCAACTTGGTATATCTAGGTGTGGAATCATTACTTAGTTGATGATAGTTCACCGATTTGCATAATAATTATAGCTTTTTTTTTATGGAGACATTGTACTTCCTTGTTTTAATTTGAAGTGATAAAATTTCTTTCAACATTTTTTTAATTGGTGTTTATTTAGATTTATATAAATGTTAAAAAAAAGGTAAAGGCATATAAAACCTTTTTTTTTCCCAGCGGCCTGATAGTCAAATGCCTAGCGTTCTGGCCTTTGGTATATTCACATTAAAGTAAATTCATATCCACCTTTCCTCCTCCTCAAATCCAATTGAAGGACTTTCCAGCCTTTGAATTTATCATACTTATTCCCGACATGACAACAGGTCCCATGTAACGCTTACGTTACTACTGATTTGTCGTACCAGTGGCAAATAAGCAGCATTTGAGAATTCAGGTTCGAATCCTGGCGGGTGGCATGGATGTTTGTGCGTGGTTCGGTATCCACTTTAAACTGTAGTTCTCGATCTGTTTAGCCCTCGTGTGCACAAGATGACAGCAGAGTGACAAACCAAACCTTTTTTTTTTCCTACAATATTGAAAAATTACACGTTCGTCCATTATGATAGGAAATATTATTATTATGCATTGATATTTTTCACCAAAAAATCAATTTATCACTTCTTTGTATATGAATACATAATGTGACATAAGGCTATTTTAGTTGAAGCATCACATCGAGCTGAAATTATGTTTGCTTTGCTGAATAATGTATCGTATTTAAATTTTTTATCCTTAATTTTAATCTTTTTGAACATGGGTAATTCACATTTAATTATGTAGCAGAACCAGCGTTACCTAGTGGGGCTTTGGTGCACAGCACCCACATATCGCCACCCCAATTTTGAACAAATAAATCCAGGAATGTCATCTTGTAGGAGTTATAACCGCTTTCCTTCTGCTCGAACCCAACAGAATGATTTTTCATCTTATGGATTTATCGTGGAGTCCTGATGCCAAGTGACCAGCGCTCGGTGCTGGGCCATGTTTTGCAGTGGTTCGGAATCCACTTTGAAACCGTAGGTTCCGTTTAACATTGCTGTAGAGCATTGAGCAGAGGGCTGACAAACCTACCCAGTAAAAAGAGAACATCTCCTGTCTTGAAATTTGCTAGTAAGCAGACGGCCTTGGTCCTACCGGCCTGATGGCCAATTGGCTAGCGCTCCGGCTTTGCGGCACCAGGTTATATGATGGATGTTTGTTACTGGTTCGGAATCCACTTTAAACTGTAGGTCCGTCTGTTTAGCCTTACAATAACGATAGCCAAAGAAACCAAACCTTCATGGGGTTGTTATGCCAATGAAGGAATGTGTTCTTTGACTGTTAGATGCAATTTTAGGGTAGTGGCTTACCACAAAAAATGGGCCTGTTGCGTCACTGATGATAGATTTATCGTGTCAGTTCCATTATAATGACATAAATATTTGGTTTATCCAGGACATACCTTCAGAGGGTGGCTACAATGCATCCATATCCGTTAGGAATGTCATTTGGGACATATCCTGCTGTCCTTCTCTAGACCAATGGAAGGTTTTCCTGTATATGGATTTATCATGTCCCTTCCGGAAGGAAGATCCGCGTTATACAGGATGTACCACAAGAAGGGTGTGTTGCTAAAGCATCCATTGCATTATTACAATTCAAAATGAGCATTCCCAGGAATGCTATCTGGGAAGTTCATACCAACTTTTCCTCTTCCTCAAACCCAACTGAAGGATTTTCCAACCTATGAATTTATCATACTTATTCCCAACATGACGCTAGTTAATGGACAACTCCGCCCCCATGTAACGCTTACTTTACTACTAATTTGTCGCGCGGCGGTATTTTGAGAATTTATATCACTTTTAATGTTATACTTTGCAAACACTTCTTCTTCATCAATGGCGCAACAACCCTATGGTGGACATAGGCCGTCTACTTTGCGGGCAGATTCCAAAACATGAGTTGTTTTCTGTTTTTACAGAGGTAGGGTTGTCAGCTCAACAGTGATATTAGACCGGGACCTACGGCTTAAAAAGCTGATTCCGAACCACTACAGACATCTATGGCATCTTCTGGCTCGAACACGAAACCTGTGGCACCGACCGAGTTTGGCGAGATCTTACGACACTAATGATTTTTTAATACTTACCTACTATAATCATTTCTTTCTGGAATTCTTTGGTACCGAGGGCCACAAAAACTAGTTACTCAGATCAGGACCATTTACTCGGACAAACATCTCAGGACAAACACTATCAGGACTACTACCATCAGGACAAACACTATAAGACAATAAAATATATAAGGACCGTTTGGAGACCATTTGTTCGTGTGTTTTATTCTTCAAATAAAAACTATTGTTCGATAGCTCGTACACACAAATATAAACTCAAATAATCTTCGACACAGACACGAAGAAACGAATGGACTGTATAAATTTAAATCTCCTTTATTTAGGCAGCCATCAAGCTCGAAATGGACTGCCCAAAACCTTTCTCGTTGGTTACACTTATTGAACTATTTTTACTTATGCAGCCATCAAGCTCGAAGATGGACTGCCACACGACTTCGTTGGTTACAGTTATTTAATCATTTTTGCAAAAGCTCGATTTGCCAGAATTTCTCGTTGGTTACACTTATTGAACTATTTTACTTATTATTCAAGCTCGAATTGGACTGCCAAGTACCTTTCTCGTTGGAAATTACTGTGAACTATTTTACTTATGCAGCCATCAAGCTCGAGATGGACTGCCACACACAACCTTTCTCGTTGGTTACACTTATTGAACTATTTTACTTATTTCGAAGATGGACTGCCCCACGACCTTTCTCGTTGGTTACACTTTTTTTATTTTTTTGCAGCCATCAAGCTCGAAGATGGACTGCCACGACCTTTCTCGTTGTAAAAAATAAACTATTTTACTTATACATCAAGCTCGAAGATGGACTGCCAAAAAAATTTCTCGTTGGTTACACATGAACTCTTATGCAGCCATCAAGTTCGAAATGCACTGCCACACGACCTTTCTCGTTGGTTACAACTTATTGAACTCTTTTACTTATGATAACCTGGACTGCCAGCAGTGGTTAACCAATTAAATTATTTTACTTATGCAGCCATCAGTCTCGAAGATGGAACACGTTGGTTACACTTATTGAACTATTTTACTTATGCACTGAAAAGCTCGAAATGGACTGCCACACGACCTTTCATTGTTACACTTATTGAACATTTTATATGCAGCATCAAGTTCGAGATGGACTGCCCCACGACCTTTCTCTCGTTGGTTACACTATTGAAATTTTACTTATGCAGCCATCAAGCTCGACTGCCACACGATTTCTCGTTGGTTACGATTGAACTATTTTAATGCAGCCATAAAACAGATCATTTAAATATTTTTTGACGGAACTCTTTTTTACTTATGCAGCCATCAAGTTCGAAGATGCAAACACACTTATTGAACTCTTTTACATATGTCAAGCTCGAAGATGGACTGCCACACGATTTCTCGTTGGTTACACTTATTGAACTCTTTTACTTATTTCAAGCTCGAATGGACTCGACCTTTCTCGTTGGTTACACTTATTGAACTATTTTACTTATGCAGCCATCAAGCTCGAAGATGGACTGCCACACGACGTTGGTTACACTTAAACTATTTTTACTTAAAGCCATCAAGCTCGAGAAGATGCACTGCCACACGACCTTTCTCGTTGAACACTTATTGAACTCTTTTACATATGTCCATCAAGTTAGTACTGCCAGGGTCATTTCTCGTTGGTTACACTTATTGAACTCTTTTTACATATGCAGCCATCAATGACACTGCCACAACGCATAACTATTTCATTCGAAGATGCATTTTCTCGTTGGTTACACTTATTGAACTCTTTTACATATGCAGCCATGGGAGATGGACTGCCACACGACCTTTCTCGTTGGTTACACTTATTGAACTCTTTTACTTATGCAGCCATCAAGCTCGAAGATGGACTGCCCACATTTCTCGTTGGTTAAGATTGAACTATTTTTACTTAGTGCCATCAAGCTCGAAGATGGACTGCCCAATTTCTCGTTGGTTACACTTATTGAACTTGTTAAAGCCATCAAGCTCGAAGATGGACTGCCCCAAATATCTCGTTGGTTACACTTATTGAACTCTTTTACTTATGCGGCCATCAAGCTCGAAGATGGACTGCCCCACGCAACCTTTCTCGTTGGTTACACTTATTGAACTCTTTTACTTATGCAGCCATCAAGCTCGAAGATGGACTGCCCCACAACCTTTCTCGTTGGTTACACTTATTGAACTCTTTACTTATGAGCCATCAAGTTCGAAGATGCACTGCCACACGACCTTTCTCGTTGGTTACACTTATTGAACTCTTTTACTTATGCAGCCATCAAGCTCGAAGATGGACTGCCACATTTTCGTTGATTACACTTATTGAACTCTTTTAATGCAGCCATCAAAGACATCACCTTTCTCGTTACATCTTTTTAGGTTATCAAGCTCGAGATGGACTGCACTTTCTCGTTGGTTACACTTATTGAACTCTTTTACTTATGCAGCCATCAAGCTCGAAGATGGACTGCCACACGCAACCTTTCTCGTTGGTTACACTTATTGAACTCTTTTACTTATGCAGCCATCAAGCTCAAGATGGACTGCCACGACCTTTCCACAAATTGAACTTTCATCAAGAGTTCGAAGTTCACTTATTGAACTCTTTTACTTATGCAGCCATCAAGCTCGAAGAAGGACTGCCCCACCAACCTTTCCGTTGGTTACACGACTCTTTTATCAGTTGGTTTCTCGTTGGTTACACACTTATTGAACTCTTTCATTATGCAATCAAACTCGAAGATGGACTGCCCACGCAGTTGGTTACACTTTTGAACTCTTTTACTTATGCAGCCATCAAGCTCGAAGATGTACTGCCACACGACCTTTTCTCCTTGGTTGCACTTATTGAACTCTTTTACTTATGCAGCCATCAAGCTCGAAGATGCACTGCCACACGACCATTCTCTTTGGTCGTAGTTGTTCAACTCATTTAGTTTATGCAGCCATCAAGCTCGAAGATGCACTGTCATACAATCTTTCTCTTTGGTCGCTGAGTTTCAACTCATTTAGTTTATGCAGCCGTCAAGCTCGAAGATGCACTGCCACACAACCTTTCTTTTGGTTGCAGAGTTCATCTGATTCTTACATTCTTTTCTCTCCCCTGCCAGACACCCCCCACAGACAGGGTGTTTTTCTGGGTATAGGGCGTTGACCTTCCCTAAGCAGGGGACACAAAATAACAACTATAATTATTAATAACTAAATTAAGTAACACACAAAAAATTGTTAAGAGTATATTTAATCATTTTTCCAAAATTATTTCAGAATTATTATTATTATTATTCAGAATTATAATTACGTTAATATAAATTGAAATTCTATGAAAGTTTGACGATTTTAAAGTTGAATTTTGTTTTTAAATAAACGTAAAATAATCATTATGTACATAACGGATAAAAAAAAAAAAATATTTTACATTCTGATACAAAAAAAAAATTAAATAGATAACCTACATCAGTGGTTAACCAAAAATTATCTTAATGATAGTCTAACACGTTATCTATGAAAAAAAATAGATTTATTACTCAAAAACAAGACAATCATTATCATTAGCATAAAAGGTTAACATTCTTTTGTACCTAAATTATATAGTCAACACATTTTTCCGATGACCAAATAAATAAAACAGATTATTGAAATATTTTTTTTGACAGACAAACAGCATTCCAAGATCGAACAAGATTTGCGATGACAACTGTTTATGAAGTTCTATAATAAACAAATATATTATTTCAATAGTGTCGTCTTTTCGGCTTTGTATATCTTTGAAGCCTTAATGAAATAGTCGAGAAAATAAAAGCATTCCTTTCTCTTTTCCTCTGAAGACGACCAGAATGTCCAATTAGTACGAGGGTCATTTCCGTTCCTATTAGCCCGTGTTTTTAATTAACATAATGACAGTACAACGCATAATTATTTCATCATCATTGATTAACATTATCAATTATAGGAGATTAGTTGTATAGCCTCCAGTATCTTTCTGCAAATACCATATTGTTTGTGAAGAGTAAATATTTCTTAGTGGGTTTAGGTTCTGAATTTATTTCACTGAATTGTTAAAGGCATTACAAAATACTGAAGATTTAAAAATCGTTTTAACAAGGAATTTATTAACATTTTTAAATAGTGTACTTGTCGTACACCTAAATAATGTACGTTTTTTAAAACACGTACCTGTAATTACAGATGGAGATAGTTCAAATTATGTTAAACAGATAGCGATACTAGCACATTAATTTCAATTCTACTAATTTGCGTATAAGAAAAGACGCCATTTTTTTTCCTGACTTATTTGTTTTTGTTTCTTATTCCACTTAGTAGGCAGCAACATCTAGACCAAGTCCAAGAACCCGTGTGTGCTTTCATGGAAGGAGGGAAAGGGAAGGGGCCGCTTCTGTTGTGATGGAGCACCCGAAAATAGAAAGTCTGCCTTGGCTCCGTGACGCTGACGTTTTAAGGAATAGGGTTTTCAGCCTTACGCCCTATCAGCCCCTACGCTCTCTACAGTCATATAAGACGGGGATCTATGTCTTAAAAAGTGGATTCGAACCACTACAAGCCTCTGGCAATTTACCGGGACTGGAACTCGAAACCTGTGGCTGTGCGTTTTTCGTCTAAAATGGCTTGAGAGCGTCCGCCAGCAGCTTACGGGGTCAAAATGGAGACAAGCTGTTATATTGAACATAATGTATAGTGTGCCAGAGGGAAAGGCGAATACATTTATATTTTCTATATATTCTGAAATATCAGGTAACAGATAAACATTCAGGTAAATGTTTCTAATGAATGTGGCTTTTAAAGTTGTTTTGTACAAGTATTACCTTATATTTCTTGTATATGGATTTTCCATGGATTTTTTTTTTTTTTTTGGGGGGACGCCTTTAAACTGAAGCTTCCAGCACTATAAAGGCAAAAAACTAACCAAATTATTTATCCCTCGTCTATGTTTATACGCAAGGAAATAAGGGAAATCTTACACTGCAAGGAAGATAAACATTCAGGTAAATGTTTCTAATATGGAAGTGGAGCTTTTGATGATGTTTACAAATGCTGCGTGCTTTTCCCTAATGCCATTTACCACTAATACGTCAGAAATGCAGCATTTTCAGCGTTACCCAAGGTACATCACGGAGCTGAATATTGAATTACTGTTTTTCATCGCCATAATTTTGAACAACCATTAAAAGAAAGTGTTTTTCCGGAGGAAGCTATACCCTTCTTCCTTCCTTCTCAAACCCAAAAGAAGGACATTGCAGCCTACAGATTTATCGAGCCATCCCCGACGTAGACACCGAGGTCTACTGTTCGCTTTCACTTGAAGCATTTACCTGATTAAACAAGCTATTCACAAGACTGCTTTAATAGTATATAACAAGCTATTCACAAAATAAAATAAAACGCTATTCACGAGACTGTTTGAATAGTATATAACAAGCTATTCACAAAATAAAATAAAACGCTATTCACGAGACTGTTTGAATAGTATATAACAAGATATTCACAAAATAAAATAAAACAAGCTATTCACGAGGACTGCTTTAATAGTATGTTACAAGATAATCAGAAGACCGCTTTAATAGTATGTTACAAGCTATTCACAAGACCGCTTTAATAGTATGTAACAAGCTAATCACAAGACTGCTTTAATAGTATATAACAAGCTATTCACAAAATAAAATAAAAAACGCTATTCACGAGACTGTTTGAATAGTATATAACAAGCTATTCACAAAATAAAATAAAACGCTATTCACGAGACTGTTTGAATAGTATATAACAAGATATTCACAAAATAAAATAAAACAAGCTATTCACGAGACTGCTTTTAATAGTATATAACAAGATATTCACAAAATAAAATAAAACAAGCTATTCACGAGACTGCTTTAATAGTATGTTACAAGATAATCAGAAGACCGCTTTAATAGTATGTTACAAGCTATTCACAAGACCGCTTTAATAGTATGTAACAAGCTAATCACAAGACTGCTTTAATAGTATATAACAAGCTATTCACAAAATAAAATAAAACGCTATTCACGAGACTGTTTGAATAGTATATAACAAGATATTCACAAAATAAAATAAAACAAGCTATTCACGAGACTGCTTTAATAGTATATAACAAGATATTCACAAAATAAAATAAAACAAGCTATTCACGAGACTGCTTTTTTAATAGTATGTTACAAGATAATCAGAAGACCGCTTTAATAGTATGTTACAAGCTATTCACAAGACCGCTTTAATAGTATGTAACAAGCTAATCACAAGACTGCTTTAATAGTATATAACAAGCTATTCACAAAATAAAATAAAACGCTATTCACGAGACTGTTTGAATAGTATATAACAAGATATTCACAAAATAAAATAAAACAAGCTATTCACGAGACTGCTTTAATAGTATGTTACAAGATAATCAGAAGACCGCTTTAATAGTATGTTACAAGCTATTCACAAGACCGCTTTAATAGTATGTAACAAGCTAATCACAAGACTGCTTTAATAGTATATAACAAGCTATTCACAAAATAAAATAAAACGCTATTCACGAGACTGTTTGAAATATAACAAGATATTCACAAAATAAAATAAAACGCTATTCACGAGACTGCTTTAATAGTATATAACAAGCTATTCACAAAATAAAAAATAAAACGCTATTCACGAGACTGTTTGAATAGTATATAACAAGATATTCACAAAATAAAATAAAACAAGCTATTCACGAGACTGCTTTAATAGTATGTTACAAGATAATCAGAAGACCGCTTTAATAGTATGTAACAAGCAAGCTAATCACAAGACTGCTTTAATAGTATATAACAAGCTATTCACAAA
>BPLR01000802.1:0-28682 GCA_021605095.1 Caerostris extrusa | reverse complement strand
ATTTTGTTTTTTAAATGAAATAACATTTAATACATAAAGAAATAAAAGGAATTTAATGGTTGATCTAAATCGTATTTTTCGATGCTTCAAAGAGTTCAGCATAATTAATGGATTTCTTTAATTCACCTTTGGATTAATGAACCATATCTTCTTCTTTATTCTTTGCATTGTATTTCATGAAATTGTATTTCATTTGTTCATTAGTGCATTGTATTTCTTACTTCATAGTGACAACTGTTATTTTTCATAGAAATGGCTCAACCCAAGAAAATCGCCATAATAGGTGCAGGGCCTAGCGGACTTACAGCCATAAAAAGTTGCAAAGAAGAAGGCTTTTTGCCTGTATGCTTTGAAAGAAATGGTGATCCTGGAGGACTATGGCGATACCATGATGAAGATATTGAGGGAGTTGCTTCAGTGATGAAGACAACAATCATTAACACAAGTAAAGAACTGAGTGCTTTCAGTGATTTTCCGCCTCGAAAGAATACCCAAATTTCATGCACAACAGCAAGATGTTTGATTACTTCATGTTATACGCTGAAACGTTTAACCTTTTGAGACATATCCAGGTAAATCACGTCTAATTTAGGTTCATAATTTTTATAGTTTTATGTTATTATTTTGATTTGTAAAGAAGGTATTGGTATATATTTCTTTTTGTATGGCTAATCAAATCTTTTATAAATCTTACCGGCAAGAGCTTTAAAATGCGATAAAAACTCACTGCTTAATTTACCATAAAAAAACCGATTAAATTTTTTTCAGCAAATAGATTCCCTAATAAATTCTTTTCAAATCGTTTTAGGTGTGTTGGGGAATGGACTACGACCACTCATAAACGTAATTTTTTCCAGAAGAATTCTAATGTTTAAGACTTATGTATGATTTCGAAATTTTTTGCACTGTATTGTTATGATTTCAGTTTCGATGACAATCCACTAATAAAAAATTAGTTTAAGTTATTTTGGGAAAGTAGATGGGCTATTGGTGATAAATTGTAAAACTTGCTTTAGCAAGACTATCTACGTAATCATTGCCATGATATTCTGCATGCGCTTTTATCTAAAAAGCAATTGGATGAAGTCATTTTTAAGAACTTTAACTGAAGTTTCTGGCCATTAGATGAAGGGGTTTAGGATAAATATAATAATTGGTTTTGCTCAAGATTTTATTATTATTACTGAATTTTCTTATAATGAATACTTCCAAATAAGGAAGTAGAAAAAAAGTCAAAATTAATTCAAATTACTAATGAAAATATATCTAAACACTTTATTTTACTTACTACATTTTTATTTATTTACAAAGAGGCATTTTATCACCTTTATTCAAAACTCTTTACTTTGTTAGAACTACCTCCAAATCTACTGCTCTATAATTGGAAAAAAATGAGAAAATGGAAGTAGATTTAAGTTTATTCCATTTAAATGCAGACCATCCAAATCTCACTACGTGTCTCCTATAGATTATTGTGTAGCTGGATTTTTAAAAATAAGATCCTTATAAATGTTATTCCAAAACAGTGGATGGACTCTTGAAGATTGTGGTGGAGGCGTGGAAATAAGTCAACCTTGATATTTTAAGAAAAGCTCTTTGTCATTATATAATTTCTTCTTCTCCATTGGGCGGCCTGATGGCCAAATTGGCTAGCGCTCTGGTCTTTGGTACTCCCGGCTTCAGTCTCGAATCCCAGCGGTGGCATGGATGTTTGTGAGTGGCTCGGAATCCACGTTAAATTGTAGGTTCCGGTCTAATTTGCCCAAAGTATGCAAACATGACTGTAGAACAACAAACCTAGCCTAACCTAACCTTTCAACTTGTAAATCAAATATGTTCAACAAAGATAATGATGGTGTAATTTTTAATGGCCAGCAGCATATTTTTATTATTTTGTAATTCAGCATTGAATAGAGGAATTAAACTGTATGAAAATAAGAAATTTGCTGAAACGTAATTTACTGTTGTTTATTTCTAAATTAGAAGAATAGGTTTCATATTATTCAAAAAATTATTGTTTTATTTATACGCGTTACTACAGTAATTTAACCCTCTGAGAAACTGTTGTTCACGGATACTTTATAATCAACACAACAGAAAATACATTTTTAAAAATGTATTCAAAATATTTTTATCGATTGATTAATTCAAATAATAAAGGCCTATTCTAGAAATCTATGAATCAACTGAAATAAAAATTATCTAATATTTTCTCATGCAAATACTTTGCCGTAATAGTTTAAAACAAAGTTAGTAATAGAAATGAGAAACTTTGAGCAGATAAGTTGTAATATAGTATACTGTAATAAAATTAGGTTATAAAATTTATTCAGGCAGTTTCATTTGTTAGATTTAAAGCATTAAAAATGCTTGTAACATTTTTACAGTCTAAGAAAATATGTATACTTCATTAATTTTTTAAACTATAAATTTTAAAAAATTCATATTGTTTTTTAAGTGCCAAGTTCTAAGAACATCTACTAAACATGTGTTTTATAGTTATCCCACGATAAATAAGCTATTCAAACCAATGTTTGAATAGTTTAGATATGAATTGATATGAAGAACTTTCGAACTTTTGATTTCATGCGTCAACTTCCTTATGTCAGCAATAATAAAGGCAAGCAATTTTAGATATTTTTCAATACAATTTATGAACTTTGGATAAATCAAAGGTCAAGAACACTAACTGCAAGTTGAATGTTGATCATTTTGCGTAGGATGATTTATTACATAACTCTTGTATTAAATTTATAACTCTATAATGTTCAAGAATTTAAATATTATTAAAAAGATTTATTTGTTATTTATTTTGAATTATTTTTTGTTAGTTTATTAATAAAAATTAAATAAATTTCAATCTTTTAAAAAAAAATCTTACTTCTTTTTTAAAAGATATTTTTATTTCAATTTTTAAAATTGTTAAATTTTTTTCTTTGGTAGAAATATATAGTATTTTTAAGAATTCTATTCCTGCAATGCCATTTTGCAATTAACTTTTAATACATAATATCGGTTAAAAATTGTCTTTTTTCCTTCAGATCAATATTAAATTGTATAATTTACTTTCTCTCCCTGAAATTTTCAGGGAAACTCCGCACAAAGGATTTTGGAATATTAAATTATCTAGCTTTTTTACAATTATTGTTAATTCTACTTGTTGGTAAATTTATTGGTAAGTTGGTTTTTATTTTAACCTACAACTTGAATTCAAAATTTGGAATCCTTGTTTTTAGATGGGAAAAATACCACTGAAACCTATTCTATGTACTACAAATAACTTCAACGTTAACTGCAATAGTTAACTTCAACATAAGTTCGTTAACAACATTCAATTCGACATTCAACGATATAGGTTCACGACGACATAGTTCAATATTCAATTCGTTAACTTCTACATGACTGCAATGGTTCTCAAAATGTGATGTACGATGTATTTTCTACAAAAAAAAATAAATAAATAATTGTCTTAAATCAGAAAATTAACAACATATAAACTTTTTGATGAGTGCAAGCTTTAATTATCGTGAACTTTAAAACTAACTAATAACTTCTCTACCTAATTTGTACATATTTTCCAATTTAAAATTAGATAGGAATTAAGATCTTAAATACTTATGAAAAGTATCAAGATTAATGTGGCAATCGCAGATCAAATATGGCTGCTATCAAATCTTAGATTAGGTAAAAATATTTTTTATAATGTAATGTGTTTGTTTTTAATAATACATAATTTGAAAACAAAACCTTAAAGCAAGCTATCCATTATTTAGGTAATCCTTGATATTTAAATAATTAAACAATTTTTGAAATGAATTCAATGTTTAGTTATTTTTTCATTTATTTATTAAAAATTGTTTTTGTAGCCTAATATTGTGAATACCTTAATTTGAATAAAAACATTCTGTCATTAATTGTTGATAATACAAAATAAACTGAATAACATATCAAACTTTTTTTTTCGTTTTGTATGGGTTGGGGTATGACAATATCTTACTTTTAAAGGGAGCTCAAAGATATAATGGTTGAGAGCCACTGATTTAACATGACTTGAATCTGTTTACGTAGCTGTGGCTTAATTAATATGTGGATACTACTTGTTTTTGTGCAAGAAGTTCTATTTTTACATTTAAAAAAGCTTTTCTCCTTTCATTAATTGTTGAATATTTTGGTTGCAATTTCTATAAATGTTTTGTAATTTCATAAAAGCGAGTTCTTTTTTTTAAAATATTGTTCTAATTAATCCTTGCTGAAAATATAAATTAGATTCTTTGAGTGTGTAGCGCATATTTTATTTTGTAACATTGCACATAAATGTGTAGCTTTCTTGCTATTTCATAGTAAAGAATCGTCAGAAGGAGGGTTATGATGTTCTTTAGAGTAATAAAAAGGTATAAAGCTTATGCAGGTTTCCTGTGTCATGTTTTAAATAGACGTGAGTTGTCAATTGTAAATATGATTTTCTGCATAGTTCTGTGATCTTGTACAACTCTAAACATAAAGCATAATTTTCATATTTACTTACAGCTATTGTTTTATTTGTTATATGTATATTTCATAAAATTACATATAACTCTTGAATGAAGTGCAATAATTTTTGAATATAAAAATAATTTGTCCATGAGATTATTAAACATTTCTTTTTCACTCTTTTTTACATATTTTATAAAGAATATTACTACTATTTATAGGGACTTTATTACTAACTATTGAATGACTTTAATAAGGTAAATACGAATGCCAATACAAATATTTTAGAATCGTACAATGTAAATATTGTCATTAAAAATCAACATATACAAGTTAATGCAGTAATAAATTTGCTAACTTCTAACAACTACGCCTTAGTTTCAGTTGAAACATCCTTTCGTTTGATACTATCTTTAAGGAAAGCAAATTTATCTTAAAGGAGGAAAGTAAATATATTTCAAAGAAAACAAATTTAAAAAAATTTTTTTTCATATTTAAAGTAAAAACTAACAATGTGTAATTGAAGTTTCAAAGTATTTTGTACATTTATATTTCATATCTTATTTAAATTTTGTAGCAAACTTAAAAGGCGAATCAATATTTTTTCTTTTCAAGCTTTATATCACATAAATATTTTCTATGTAATGTTGAAATACGTCTGAAATTTTTAAAAGTTTTTTTTAAAGTTTAACAAATTTATTACACTGAATATTTATGAATATTATCAAGGTATTTCCGACTAATTCCTCATAACTTTAAGAAGTCACTAATCACGGACTTCAACTGCCCTAGGAAGTTGACATCAGTTATTAGCAGACTCGGAACTAATCATTACAGAAGGATGAAGATTCTCTCAGATAAGACCAGGGAATACATCCCCTGCAAAAATTGCCCCAACGCTTTCCTAACACCTAAGCACATACTGGAGTGCCCAGCACTCCCTCCCCATGTTTTTTGCAATTGGGTATGGTGCCAATCGAGGCCAACTTAAGAGAAGTTCTGTATAGTGAAGCAGCCATTATCGTGAAGACTGTTGACTTGATGTAACTTTAATAATAATATTTTAAATCCATGGACACGATAACAACAACATCAAAGTATTTTAAATTCTATAAATTATTTTTAAATTATAGTAGATTAACAAACGTTATTGACCATGTAAGTTCAATATGCACAACAAATATGTTACATATCATTAATATACTCTGAACACAATTTAAGAAAATCTTAAAATATTTACTGTTTAAACGTAATTATTTTTGAATAAGCAATTCTATATTTAAATAAAATTAGAAAAAAAAATTTTGAATTGCCTTTTATCATCTTGTATTTTTAGTAATGCCTTATGAGTAATAAATTTCTTGTATTTTAACCAGAGGTGAGAAGACTCGCAGTCGAGGGTCAGAAGTCTGTTTAAAAATCCAACTCACTGCTCTTTAACGAAATTTTTAAAAAAAAAAAGTATTTTTCTAAAATTCTAGAAATCTTAAATTTGAATGTTTCCTTCCCCAATACTATCAGTAACAAAAACAATTACTTAACATCATACCAATTAAGCATTTAAAGTTTTCTAAGAACTGATGCTCATAAAAAAGCTATCTTCAATAAACAATGAAAAATGATCTTTTAGAATATATTCTAGTATAAAAATAAAATTCAATGTATTATGAACAGAGAATTAGTTGTAGTTAAAATGTACAATTTCCTCTTCCTTCTCTTAAACTATTCCATCAAACTTTGGTGCGTGTTAATTTTAATACTGTTATGTTTATACAATATATATTTTTTGTAAAAATTTAGAGTATTTTTTTAAAATTTAGAGTATTAGTTTTTTTCATAATAGAATTCAACATAAGTCATTGAAATTATTTCTCAAAATTAAACTAAATAATAAATAAAAAAATAGAAGAAGAATAGATTATTATTGGATTTGGAAAAATTTAGAATAAATTCTTCTAAATCCATTAATATGTTTATGATGATAAACTTATTAATTTTTTATAAATTGATGTAAAATTCAAGTCTACGAAGAAAATATTGAGTAACAAATAACATGAAAAAAAACCAATTTAAGTCTTTTAAATTGGTTTTAAAGTCCATTTTATTATGTAAATGAAACTGCTTTATGAAAACAGTTGCTGAATACTGAAAAGTATGTATTGTGGAAATTTAAAACTGTTGAAGTTTAATTTTAAAAATGAAGTTATAAAATTGTGATTCAAGAATGTAGCCAAAATTATCTCTTTATTGTAAAAAATCCCCTTTTATTCCATTAGTTATCTTTTTATTGTAATACTAGTACTTAACTTAATTGTAGTGCTAGTACTTATTAAGTTGTACATCTGTTTAATACCCGATCATAACTTTAAGTAAGTGTTATTAAATATATTAGAGCACTTAGTTAAGGCTGCAACTTTTTTTTTATGTAGGTTTAAAGCCTGTTACATAAACAGGTTTTAAACCAATTTGTTCATTCCTTTTATTATAAATGTTATGAATCAATAAAATTTTAATACGAATAATTCTGTCACTTATTGTTCTCCCTGTGTCTAAAATGTTCGAAATGAATCACTGATATTTATGTTGTTGATATATGGACATATATTGTTATATGGACCTATATTATTTTGTTGATATGGACCTATATCGCTGATATTGATGTTTAATATTGTATACACGCTTTCTATACGTAAATTTTTTATCAAACTGTTTTACTTAATCGCTTGTTTTAGATATCATTTAGAAGTTACCAAAGTAGAACCATCAAAAGATTATGACACCAATGGACGATGGATAGTGACTCTAAAAAGCACCCAGACAGAAGCAATCTCCAGAGAAGAATTTGATGGCGTTATGATTTGCATTGGACATCATGTCTTTCCTAATATCCCTACATTTCCTGGACAACAAAAGTTTAAAGGTACCATATTGCATACCCACAGTGTCAAGAGCTGTGAAAGATTTAGTGACCAAAAAGTTGTGGTGGTTGGAATAGGAATTCTGGAGTTGATGCTGCTGTTGATTGCGGTTTCGTTGCCAAACAAGTAAGTGATATTTTTATTAGTAATCACAATGAATGTATTAATCTATGTTACTTTATATACATAGTTTTATTAATGTAAATAAAAAGTTTACATATAGAGGATGATATATCTAAATTACAAAGTTTTTTTTTATTTATCCGACTTGCTTTAATTTTCACAAATAGAATTTCTGAAGTCGGGGCTTAATTGTTAGTAATGATTATAAAGCAGTAATAGATTTGAAGATATTACAATGCATATCTATACCTTTTTTATAATTTATTTATTAAAATTGTTTTGTTCTTATTCAAGAATATACCTACAATAATTCAAGAACAACTTAAGTCCGCACCAACTAATCCTAACTTTAGTTTTATATAAAAAGGAAAATGTATTGTATATCATCATTAAAAATGTCGAAATGTTTCTGAGAGGAATGCAATCGCCATTAAATATCGTAATAATAAACTTAAATTCACTTTTAAAAATTTAGAAACATTTCAACAATTGTTTAAGCCCTACTAATCTTAAACGATGGGTCATTATGCCTTGTTTATTGTAATAGTTTTCCTTAAAAATATTTTAAGTACAGAATATTAGAACTTAATTTCAGAATATTTAGCAGAAATTTTATTCGTTAAAAATATTTTGTCCTTACAGCATAAAAAAAATATTTCAATCAACGAAATATTCAAACATAACTAATAACAAAGTAGACGAGAGACCTAATCTTTTAATTTTCGAAATAGAAAATAAATTAAATCAAACTTTAGAAATTAATTTTGAACTTTTATTTTGAAACAGAAATATTTCTAATACCCCGGAATTAAATCTTTTGATAAAGCTTGATACTAGAAATCTATTTCTCAAGTTTGGTTAAATCATATTTATATTTTGCATATAAAAAAAAAAAAAACTGAACCTCTGTTATGTTCCAATCATAGCTTTTTATAGCATGATTCTCATCGTTTTTCTTTTTTAAGGAAAATCATTACAATAAACAAGACATAATTGTTTTTAAGATTAGTAGGGTTTAAACAATTGTTGAAATGTTTTTAAATTTTTTATTTTTTATTGCAGTATTTAGTGGAGATTGCATGTGTGCTATGAATGAAACAATATATATGTTATGCTTGAAACAATATATATTATTTGAATAAGTTAATTCTTCAATTAAGTTTTTAACCTGAATGATGTTCTGAAAAATTTGTTAAATTAACAAAATACTTAATATTACAAGTTAGAAAACTGTTCAATTCATATCAATTAATCGATCATATTTAAATGATTTTTCAAAAAAATTTAGTGGTAAGTTATAAATGTCAATTATAAGTTTCAATTTATCGATTTTATGAAAAATTAGTTTGTGAAATAATAAAAATTGTTTTATTTTTTTTTTTTTTTTTAAATTGATAAAAAAGTGAATTTTAATAAAAAAAAAAAAAAAAACTAATTGTTAAAGCGAATCAAATTTAGAGTATATAGGAAAGTAATTGATATTTCTGAACTACAAGAAGAATTAATATTTGGAAAACATTTTCAAAGATACACAAACTTGGAAACTTTTCTTACTGTTATCCACAGATGGATGAAGTTGCTGCCTTTTGTCAATCATCTGTTAAATCTGATACTAAGTTATTAATGGGTGGGGAGAAACTTTTTTTCCTGATAATAATCAAAACTAGTGTGTGTTACAGAATTAAATATGCTATGCATGGTTTCTGTACTTAATTAGCCATTTAGTGGTGTGTTGCTATGGCAATTTCATGTAAAGATAATTTAACAAAACTGATGTAAGTAACCAACCACTACAAGTCCTGTTTTTATTTATCATCCGAGTCAAATGAAAATAATTTTAAGCTAAGTACGACAAATAAACAAATGTGTAAAGAACGACGTGCAATATGTATAATGTCACAGCACAAATTTTTATCGAAGTGGATCAACTTCAGATGTACTGTAGAACCTCTTTAAGTCGAACCTCAATAAATCGAAAACTTCCAACTCCAACAAATTTTTGTTCCCTGCCCTTCAAGCCCCAAAACCTCCATTACTCGAAATTTCAACCCTCTATAAGTCGAAATAATTAGTCAATCCCCACAAGCCATTTTGGTATATATTTTCCTTCCGTAACTCGAAAAAAAACTGACCTCTGTATCTCGAACATTAGCAATGTTTGATTTTACAATCTTTTTTACAACCTTTACAACTCGATCATTTGAAACTAATTACCTCTGTAGCTCGAAGAAAAATAAGTTACCGACTTTAAGTATTTGCCGACAATGCACGTCATTGTTTCCTAGAAAACAATGTATGAGTATATAGTAAATAGAATAACCAATTCTATGAAATAGCAACTCGTAAGAAAAAGAATTTTCTGCTCTTTTATAGCTTAGATAATGCTATAGATACAGAACGATCGAATTGTCTAAAGCAAAAGCAATCAAAACAATCTTTTTTTTAATACATAATATTTTTAATTTTAAGGTTGTTTCGAATTATTTTGATTTTTATTGTAGTAAATAATATAATTTTTAAGTTGCAAATAAACCTGTTTATTACCTCTGTAACTTGAATTTTTATTTATTTTACCTCACTAACTAAGAATCTACAAGTCGAATATTTACTTACAAAATCCGCGTAAGTCGAAATCCTACATAAGTCGAAAACTCTAACTCGAATTATTTGGCGTCTCCTTTGAAGTTCGACTTACAGAGGTTCTACTGTAATTGATAAGTAACAATAATGATTAAAAACTTAAAAATATGCAGGATTACTTCTTCCGATTCTTACAACACAATAAACTTCATTGTTTTAGTCATTAGTTTATTTCGGCATCTATAGCTTTAATGTAAAAAAAGAAAATGTAATTAAAAATGTAACTAAAATTCTTTTAATTTTAATATTTTCCAGTAATGCTTCTTCGATCTTAAGTTCAAATTAGATAATGCTTGGATATTTTTGTTGTCACGTCTTCAACCTGTTGAGTCAGAGAACTAGAGAAGGAATACATTAATTTAAACTTCGAAATAAAACAAAAAAGTATTATTAAATTATTTAATAATTGAATGTTATTGAATTTTAAAGAACATTTATTGAAAGTTTTTCAATTTTAAAATTAAAATAGCTAATAATATTACTAAAACTTAATTATTATTTCAGGTTTATTTGAGTACCAGAAGAGGATCTTGGATAATGTCACGCGTTGGAGACAACGGGAAACCTTATGATTTGGATTTCACTAGTCGTAAAAACATGATTCTAGAAAAATTCATCTCGTATGAAACTAAATCCAAGTTATTTGAGAAGAAACTCGATGAAAAGTTTGATCATGCTGCTTACAATCTAAAACCTAAGCATCGATTTTTCAGCGCACATCCAACTTTAAATGATGCTTTACCCAACTGCATTCTCAGCGGTAGAGTGATCGTAAAAGGCGATATAGACAGGTTTGAAGAAAATGGAGTTGTATTTGCTGGAGAAAACACGGTTACCAAAGTTGATGCTGTGGTATTAGCTACTGGTTATAAAATTCAATTTCCATTTCTTGACAGTAGCGTAGTATCAACCAAAGATAATCGTATTCATCTATACAAGTATGCTATTCCCCCAAACCTTAAATATCATAACTTGGCATTCATTGGTTTAGTACAGCCATTGGGGCCTATTTTTCCAGTAGCAGAAATGCACTGTCGATGGTTTGCCCAAATATTGTCAGGAAAGCTGAAATTGCCTGGCATAAATCAAATGTTAAAAGATATTGAATGTAAAAATAAAGGAAACGAGAAGCGGTATGTTGCCTCTACTCGACATACCATTCAAGTAGATTGGATACCATTCATGGACGAACTTTCATCAATGTTTGGAGCAAAGCCCAGTTTGCTAAAATTGGCAATAACTGATCCACGATTATTTTGGGCTTGCTTAAATGGGCCGTGTTTACCATACCAATACAGACTTCAAGGACCTCATACATGGCCTGGGGCAAGAGATGCTATTTTAACATGTGAAGAAAGAGTATATGCACCCTTGAATTCTAATGGGATTAAGCCATGCCAACAAAAAGAAAGCTTCTTTTCGAGAAAAAATGTCTTGTTGTTGTTGACTGTCAGTGCAGTGAGTGTAATGTATGGAAGAAAATATTTAGAAAAAAGTTTTAATTTGGAGGGCTTCAATTTTTCAAGTAATGTTTTTAGTTTGAAATTTTAACAGTATCTTAAAAATATAAATATATAATATGGGAAATACATGGAAATTCTTATGGAAATAAATGAACATGGACATTAATGATATATTATAATCCCTTATGAATATTAAAATCCCTAAAATTCAATTCAATTCAAAGTTAAATTTAATGTGTATTAAGCTTTTAAATATTTTACAATGTTCCCAAAACGCAAAAAAAAATGTATTTATGAATTGGATAAATTATATTAGAAGACTGCCTTTGAATGCATTCAATATTTTAAAATAATGTTTATACATTTTTATGTCGTGCCAAAAGCAGAAACAATTGCTGTATCTAAGCAAAATATTTTAAAAATAAAGGTTATTTGACGTGATTTTTGTTCTATTGTTCACATTATCTGAATTTTTTTTATATAAAAATACGTTCTTGTACAAATTTTTATTATCTCGTCTTTTACTGTGACTGCACATGAACATTTTTAAAATATCTAAATATTTTTGAGATTACTTAGCAAACATAATAAGAGAATGATAAGTCGTTTATATAAATACTAATGATAGCAAGATTAAAGATTTTATAAATATTATTTCTCTATATATAAAGTAAGAGATTTGTGTGTTAGGTAGTTTCAAAAAGAATCTTTAAGAAAAGAAATAACATTTTAAGTATAATGTTTCATTTTTTCTGATTCGTAGGCTAATATTACAAATATTTTTGCCATTAGATGGCGTTTATCATTTTTTTAAATGACAGGCGCCATCTGGCGGCGTCCTCATTATTAAAAAAATTAAGACATAAAAACAGATTTAAATGCAATAATTTTAATATTTATAAACAATTTTAATTTTTCTTAAATATTTTGATAATTTTTTATTGAATAGATTTTCAAAATACTAGTTGAATTCAAGCTGTTAATTTTCTAAATTAGTTTACCGAAGGAATAGCCGTAACAATAAAGTTTTACTAATTATTTTCAATGATTTAAAAAATTTAACCAAAAATAAAAATTGAGATTGTTAAATTTCTTTCATTGGAATTTAATGTAATTTGGAGAACACATTAACAACAGTGCTTTTGTTTCTCCTTTTGCGTTTAATTTGTAGCCTTATTTTGTATCTTGGAAAATACACAAAATGGAAACATACCAAAAGCATAGTATCTGGGTTTAATGGGAGATCAGCTTTAATATAGAAAGTGATCATCTCTATACAGCTACGATAGCGATGTTCCATACTCAAATGCTTAAATTGTGTTTCATCGATTGTACCTTTTAAAGATTATTTTTTTTTAAAAACTGCCTTCTACAGTGTATGCATCGTGAAAGGCCTCGCATTCATCCATCTTGTCGTAGCAGCGGATTGATTCTTGAATCAATCCGTTGCTACAAAAATGCAAACTTTTCTTCTTCCAGCTGCTGCAGCCTGATGGCCAATTGGCTGGCGCTCTGGCCGTTGCTACCGAAGTCTTCAGGTTCGAGTCCTGGCGGTGACATGGGTGTTCGTGAGTGGTTCGAATCCACGTTAAACTGTAGTCCCGGTCTGTTTAGCCCAGGGATGGGCAAACTTTTTCGGTCGTTGGCCAACAATAAAAAAAAAATTTGGCGGACCAAGATAAATTTTCCTAAAATTTTAAAAACAATATACAAGTATTGCAATTTTAAATATGTTAATGAGATGAATGAAATTGCGATTTCATTTTATAAAGTTCCTTAAGTTGAAGTTCGAAGTGAGATGTACTGATTCTAAGGAACGAGGATATTAAATTTGGGAAACTTACTTTCGTTAATGATTTGTAAAACTCTTAACTTTGGCATGCTTAGAAACAACTGCTTAAGATGATTGTTTGATTGTAACTCAATTAGTTCAACCTGCAAATCTGACATCACTGCTCCACAATTTCGTTGAAAGGCATGGTAAAAATATCAAATTCTGTTTGAATGGCACTGAAAGGAGATAAAAATTAAATAAGGATATGGAAAGGAGATGAATATATAAATAAACCTTTCTTTTAATTTGCCTCGGACCGGCAAATTGAAATTATATCCGCGGGCCGGATAGAACCTTCCGGAGGGCCGGGGGTTGGCCCGCGGGCCGTAGTTTGTCCATCCCTGGTTTAGCCCAAAGTGTGCACAAGATGACCGTAGAGCGACAAACCAAACCAATCTTCCAGCTGCTCGCAATCTCAATTCTTCAGAAAAATAAAACCTGTTTTTGTCCACGAGTTCAATTACGTTAAAGAATAGCAGTTTCACTAATTTGCATTTTGTAATCTATACGACGTTTTTATGCTGCATTACTTTGGCCTTGGTACAGCACTATTTTTTATGCATACTGCGTAATTTATATGAAAATATACTTATTTTTAGCCGTGTAATCACAATTTTTCTGGTTTTTTTTCTTTAATGTTTGGAAATGAGCATGTTATAGATTAGAAATAAATGGCTGTTTTAAAACGCAAATGATGTCTTTAAACAATACAACAAAAAATTGCGGATTTTAATATTTTTAAACTTCGGTTCTTGTAAAAAATAAAATGAAATGAGTTAAAGTTTAACAAGCGTAAATATGTAAAAGCAAGGTATTTTAGTTACAATAATTGGTAAAAAATATATATTTTTTTTTATTTAAATGCGCTTTAATTTATGAGTTTTCCTTTTGGAACATTTAAGGATTTAAACAATAAAATAATTCAAGATACATGTTTTCCCAAATTAAGAAAATTGCAATCGAGTTAAAAGTAAAATAATTTAACGAGCTTTTAAGATAATAAATTATAGTTTCCTGCTATATTATTACACTAACAGCACTTAAATATGGCAGTAATATACTGTCATGCATGAAAAACAATGCTCACATTATAATGACAGCTGTTAAAGACTTGTTTTATCGTTATCTTTTATCGTATATATAATTCTTCTGTACGTGTGTTTTATTAAACTCCTCATAAACGGCTTGACCGAATTTGATGAAATTTCTTGTGTGTGTTTGAGTAGGTCCCTGGATGGTTTAAATTCACAATTGAAACCGGTATATGGCACTATAATCGGGTTCTTCTGTACGTGGGTTTGTCACTGATCTCCTCCTAAAACGGCTGGACCGATTCGGATAAAATATTTTGTGTGTTTGACAAAACAGAGAATGTTTTTATGCTATCCCCTTTGTTGTAAGTCGCCACCAGATGGTTCTGCAGTATATCAACTTCTATGCCGTTCAACCAATCGCTATGAAAATTGGAAATAATATGTATTCATGTATAGAAAATATGTTCACTATCCACTTTATTGTTACTTGCCACCAGATGGTGCTACAGCATTTCTTCTTATATACCATTCAAACGATATTCGTGAAAATTAATATGAACATATATTAGAAAATGGAGAATATATTCGTGATATGTAGTTTTCTACAATGCATTTTTTATGCCATTTTTTTTTTTGGCCTTAACAGTCCACTCACTTTCGAGACAGGAGATGTTTTCTTTCTACGGGTTAGGGTTGTCAGCCTTAAGCCTAACAGCCATATAAGACCGGGGTCTAAATTTCATAACTTCTGAAAAAATAAATAAATTCATAAATTTATGAAAAATGAATAAATAAATAGACGTTTATATTGGGCCACATCCATAAAAGTGATCTATCGTATGCTTTTGAACAAAAATTACCAGTGAACAAGCATTTTTCAAGTATAAATATATATATGCACATAGACATATATATACATAAAAGTAGACAGCTTCAGCTTGTTTATAATGTTTATTTCTGAATTTCGATGTTTATTTTGTTTGAGAACGTTTTTTTCTTTCTAATGCAGCTGGCAAACACAGACATGGACGCCTTAAGGCAAGTGCTGCACAGACGTACTCACTTTGCATTACCCAGGGGCGCGTGTAACTTTTGAAGATAAGCTACGGACGCGGAGTAACAATGCCCCCGCAACGCTCTACGATCCTATTAGACCGGGAACTACTTTTTTAAGTGGATTTCGAACCACTACAAACAACCATGGCACCGCCGGGACTCGAACCCGAAACCTGTGGTACCGAGCGCCAAAGCGCGCTAGCCACTCGGCCATTCAGGCCGAGAACGTTTAAGATCAAAAATATATACGACAAAGAAAAATATATAGATCAAAAATATATTCTGAAAAATATATTCTATCGTTTAGATCAAAAATATATTCTGTTTGAGAACGTATAAGATCAAAAATATATACGTCATATATATACATATATAAAAATAAACAGCTTCAGCTTGTTTATAATCCTGTTTATTTCTGAATTTTTATGTTTATTTTGTTTCAGAATGTATAAGACCGCAACACATATAAATGAATTATATTGGTTTCCTGAAATTGGTTATATTGGTTTCCTGCCTCCTTTTTTTTCCCCCTCTTGTTGCTTGCTTGTTGTTTTTCAGGAACTATTTTGTGTTACGTTCCTCTAGGTCAGTGGCCAAGTGGCTAGCGCTGTGGCCTTTGGTACCATAGGCTTCAGGTTGGAATCCTGGCTTTGGAATGGATGTTTGTTAGAGGTTCGAATCCACTTTAAACTCGTCCCGGTCTATTTAGCCCTCGTGTGTGTGTACAAGATGACCGTAGAGCGACAAACCAAACCAATCAACACTGGTGTGCAAAACTTAAGCAACAATGTAAACATTTAGCATATAGCCATGAAATTGCAGAAAAGGAGGTCTCGAGATCAGTACAATGAACACGTAAGGCAGTAGTAACGTCATGCGTATGCAAATATCAGGAACGAAACGTTGGAGGCGACGTGAGTGTACGCAAAACGCGTGATTTCGGCGTGCGCAGCTCAACAGCAGAATAAAAGGAAGGACTGAGACGCAATTCAACATATTCGCTGCAAGTGCCAGAGAGTCAGTTCGTGAAATATGACTAGAAGAAATCACCTGGACGACTTCACACGTGGAAAAATGATCGGAAAGTTGGAGGAGGGCGTACTGTCACCAGTGTAGGTGCAGAGTTCGGAATCAACAAAAGTGTCGTTTCGCGCGCTTGGAAAGCGTTCCAAACCACAGGTACAATTGTTAGAAAGATTAGTGGTGGCCGCCCGAGAAAGGCAACTTCAGGGGGATGACCGATATATCGTCCTGCAGTCGAAAACAGGCCGACAGCAGTCAGCAAGCGCCATTGTACAGCAACGGGGCGACAAGCGTCGCGGTTTACTGTGGCCAGACGCCTTCACAAAGTGGGCCTATTCGCCCCCGTCCTGAACACTGCCTCCCGTTGAAAGTTGGCCACCGACGCCACCGTTTACAGTGGTGCAGAGAGCACAAAAACTGGACAACTGATCAATGGAGTCGTGTCCTCTTTACGGATGAGAATCGGTTCTGTACCAGAAGCTATTCTCGACGCGTTTTGATTTGGAGAGGTCGGGACCCGGTTTTATCCCAATAACCTCAAGGAAAGACACCGTTATGGTGGTTCTAGAGTTCTTGTCTGGGGAGGCATTTTGCTGAACGGGTGAACTGAGCTCACGTTTTCGACAGAGGGTTTGTAACCCGGGATCGTTATTGTGAGGAGGTACTCCTTCCCCATGTGCGTCTGTTCCGAGGTGCCATTGGCCCAGACTTCATTTTTATGGATGACAATGCACGGCCACATCGGACTCTTGCTGTTGAGGAGCAATGAAAAAAAGTTGTTGGAAAGTGAAGATATCACTCGAATGGTTTGGCCAGCGTACTCTCCAGGTTTAAATCACATCGAGGAGACGCATTTTTCAGCACGCTTACATCCTCCGGAGAACACAACAACTCAAACAGATGCTGATTGAGGAATGGGCACTCCTACCGCAAGAAATGTTGCACCAGCTGGTTCTGCGATGCAACCACTGCAGTGAGGGGAGGGCATATCCCATATTAAGGAACATCTGCTTGTTGTTCTTCCTCTTGGATAAATGACGATACTATGAGTTCAATAAAGCTTGTTTTTGTTTGATTCCATACCGTATGCATTGTATTCCTTTTTCAGCTCCGATGCTTTCGTCATCCTTTACGTACATAATACTCTCCCACATTTCTGAATGTCATGTCTCTCAGATGATTTCTCGTGGAGTTATGGCAAAAAAAACCCCTCCTATTGCTTAAGTTTTGCACTCCAGTGGAGATAAGTGGCCCCAATTGTAGTACGCGTATCCCAGGAAGTATGCAAAATAATACTTGGGGGTACGTCAAAGATGTAGGCTCACGATTACTTGAATTACGTGAGTGCAAGGTTCTCGAATGGGTCATTGATTCTGGTTTCAGTAGTGTTTGGAAAAGTAGTGGGGTCGCCTAAGCGGCAGTATTGCCAGGGAATTAGTGATCTAGAGCGCTATTCTCCAAACTGTTTTTGATCTACTACCCCTAAGACAAATTAACTAAAAGTTGTAGTAATTTGTTGCATATAAAACGTAATCAAAAAAATCACATTAATTATTTATTTTAAACGCTATACATACATTTAAATTAAATGACAAATTTATATTTTTATTAGAATTTGATGTGCGTAATGTGATTGCATTTGTTGAAAAATCTGGTGGGATGCAATTTATTAATGCAATTCGATGATCTGGTTCTAAGTCTAATTTATTTCTTAATTGGTTTGAATTGTTGTGATTGCAAACTTCACATAGATATATACTATAGAAAGCAAAGATAAGATTGCATCAGTTGCTATGCTTATTGTGCATTTATGATAATGAGTTTGTTCAAATAGTATGTTCAGTGGTGTGTTTAATCAACAAATTGCATCTGATTTCAAAGATAAAAATCAGACGTCAGGTTCAACAGGTTCCTCTTGCCATGGAACGTGCTTCAGTGCTATCCACCATCTGCCGCATGCAAAGTGTCATCGTGTGTGAAGGAGGTCACGTAGAAAATTTGCGAAACGCATTACAATTTTTTGCTTCCTGTTGCTTCTATGTCTGCAGTGGTTGCTTTCACTTTTTCTTCGTAGTCTGTCTAGCGTCGGCAATTGGCGTTATACAGGTACTGTACCAAAGTTTTTTATGGATTTTCACTATGAAGATCAGATTTCAATAAAAAAAAAAAAGTTGATATTACCATTTGAAATTTTCTAAATTGTGTCAAGGTAACCTTTAAAGTTTAATCGTTGTTTTTCATATGATTCTTGAGCGCATATCTCAAAATGCCTTAAAACCAAAATTTCAAGTTTCTGGGAATGGTATGGCAGCTAGGAATTCATAAATCGAAAGTTTTTTATGATCACCCTATATGTACTACCGTGCCCAAAAGTAAGACCATTTGTAAGTTTTTCAAAAACTCTTTATTTATTCTTCCAAATTTATTTCATCGCCTTCAAAGTATTCCCCTCCGGACACAATACACTTATGCCAACTTTTTTTTTCTTATCCTCAATGCATGCTAAAATCATCGGCAGGATGGCCTTCAAAGCTCGCGGCGATTCACGTTGAATCTCTTCAATCGACTCAAAACGGTGTCCTTGGAGTGGTCTTTTGAGTTTAGGGAATAGCTAGAAGTCGCACGGTGCTAAATCAGGTGAATGTGGTGGTTGTGGAACAATATGGGTTTCATTTTTGGCGAAACAGTCACGAAGAACCAATGCAGTGTGAACTGGCGCATTCAGTGTTTTCGGTACCAATCGAGATCTGACGCGTTTGAGACCCAAATGGAATTGGACGATCTTTTTGAAATTCCAACTTCATCAGCGAGGTCTCTAATTGTCAATCGACGGTTTGCAAGCACCACATTTTTAATTTTTGGACGTGAGCTTTGTCGGTTGAAGTTGATGGTCGACCAGAAGGCTCTTCGTCTTCAACGCTTTCTGCCTTCTTTGAACTGTTTATACAACTTCTAAACATTTCTTTCTGATATAGGAATGCTCACCGAATATCTTCCATTATGGGTTAAATACACTTCCTGCAACAAACGTGATCCTTTAAGTACTTAGTGAAGAGATTTTAATCTAAAATTAAAAATAAATTCTAATGAATGTATGTGTAATTATGTACAGGAAATCGTTATTGTAAGTGCTTTCAACCATGCGTTAACTCCAAATCAATTAATCTTTCTTAAAAAACCTTCTCGATAATGTGACGATTTCTTTTAATAAAAATATTTTTAACCTTTTACTTTCGTATTTTATTATCCAGAACATAAAATATAAATAAAATGAACAATGATGTTATTAAATCTGAAAGGAAAAAAAAAAAAGGAATATGTGTTAACTTCCTATTATCTCACATCTTCTCAATGTAATTATTGAGATAAAATCTTAACACAATATTTTACAATGATAGAATAGTAATGTTAACATTTTCTAGTATTTCCTTTTCATATTATATATTTCATTTCATTTCATTCAAATAAGTTTATACAGAAGATGGCATTATAAAATTTAAAATGTGCGCTTATAAACAACATTTTGCAATTGTTATTGCAAAATAATGTTTATAAGCGCACTACTCTACTTAAGAACCTCCATTATTTTTTAATATATGATTATTAGTTTAAAAAGCACAGGCCCGACTCGTAGCTCGGTGGCAACGTGCGACGCTGGTGAGCATTAGGCTGGAGGTTCCATCCGCTGTTGGCGTTGTTGTAGCACTATTTCAAAAAAACGAGGAAACTCGATGGCGTTTGTGATGTTCAGCATCTTTACCTTGTGAGTCGGACTATTACTGCACAATATTGTACCTAAATCTGTGTTGCCCCTTTACAGTTTGGGAATAATATGGGTAAGAAGTCTCATTGGCCTCTGTGACTCTCTACAGTCATATGAAACCGGGACCTACTGCTTAAAGTAGATTCTGAGCCACTGCAAACATCCCTGGTACCGCCGGGATTCGAACCCGAAACCTGTGAAACTAAGAGACAGAGTGCTAGCCACTTGCCCCCTTCATGAGTCAGACTACCTGGTAGAAGGTTTCCAGTTTTCTCCCATACGATACACAAAAATGCGGGGGTAGTTCCCACTAAAAATCCTTCCCGGACGGAACTGCCATCCTTCTTCAGCTACACGGAGCCAAGTCAGACTTCTACATATATGTATCCCACAACAACAGAAGCTGCCTCCTTTTTCCATGAAAACATGGATTCATGGACTTGGTCTAGAAGTTGCTGTCTATCGAGTGGGATAAGGAAAAAAAAATAAAGAAAGAGAGCAAAGTGCAGTAGTCAACTGAAAGAGATCTGTATAATACATAAAAGTATAAATGTTTAAACTATATGTGCAATCTGTGAAGAGAGAGTGTACAAGAGAAGTATTTTAAGTTAATCATAAAGGAGATTAAATGTGACTTTAACATGACGAAGATGAATAGTTTGCCTCGAATATTCAGATGTCGGTTTATTTATCAAAAAAAAAAAAAAATTCTGATAAAATCAGAATGAAAGAAAATTAAATTCAGATGAAAAATTTACCTCTCATTTAAAAAATGAATAAAATAAAGAATAAAAAAATTCAAAATTCAGATAACAGAAAGAGTTTCTTGAAGTCTTGTAATTTAAAAAATGACTAAATTCTTACAAATAATTCAAAACCACGATGTCGGTTTATTTATCAAATTTTTAAACTGTATATTGTTTAAATAAAGTAATCGTTTACATTCAAAAATTTCGAATACATTTTTTTTTTTAGTTGTCCACATAATCTGTTTCTTTTTTTTATTTATTTATTTAATTAATTAAATATTGTAAAGTAAATCGAAAACTTATGCAGTTAAAATAGTAAAATTTTCACTCTAATTTGTTTACAATAACTTAATTAATGATGCACACAGATGGCAATAGCCGTTTTTTTTTTTTTTTAAGGTTCGAGCTATTTCCCGGAAGTAAAAAATAAGATTTTTTGTTTAATTAAGTAACTTATAGTTATCTTTTTGTAATTTATTGGCAATGTGTCAAATAAAAAAAATAATAAATTCAAAGAAAGAAAACTAGATTTCAAAATGTTATAGTTTTCAATAGAAAATAAGGCCGGCTTTGTAATTTTGACAAATCTCTAAAAAATAAGCCTATATAAATGGAGATTAATATTTTAAAGTTATAAAATGTTAAAAAGTAAAAACATTACATGCTAGTTATTCTATGTCAATGGTTCTCAAACTTTTTGAAGTCAAACGGCGTATTTAAAATCCTACAAATAATTGTATGCGCATTCTATACAAATTTCTAAGAAATATTTTATAATAACTAAGGCAAATCAATTATTGCTTATGTTTATTTTTATATCTTAAATATATTTTTCTGGAATACCACACGGGGCACCAGAAAATTACCTAGAAAATTGCACCAGTGCGTCCTGGTGCGCAGTCTGAGAACAATTGTTCTAATGTGATACTTTTGATTCTGAGGGAAGTTCATCTACATTTTGATGCTTTTCTGTTTTAATTTTTACACTTATAAAAGTAGTTGTTGTTACCAATCATTTTATTGGAAGTCAATCCATACAAATTTGGCCACTTACCGTAGAAAGAAAAAATAAAACATATAAACAAATCAAAATTACAAAGTGAAAAAAACTAGACCAGACATACTTAACAAAAACGGACAAAAGGTATTAAAAACAGTTAAAGACAAGTTAAATATTATAAGAATAAAAAGCTAAAAAGTTAAAAAGCACCATAATAAAAATTTGTGTGATCAGGATATGTTTTCTCTCGTCCTCCAGTAAAGAGTACACAAATCACCATTCTGCTGTAAGTTAAGAGTCCAGTCCCGAGCAAATAAGTAGATGGGCCTTATTCATTTACACATAAGTAATGTACTAATAAAAGCTAGTACGCATAAGTAAATGGGATATTAATTTCTGTAATTAAATTTTTACTATTTTTATTTATTAAAGTATTGTTTTCTTTAGAACTTGCCGAATTTTATAATCTTAATGAGCATTTATTTGATTGAGATGCATAATTAACAGGTGAAAGATGAGAGAAATTCATCAAAGTTATTGTCGTTTAATTATTGGATTAAAATCTGGTTTGGTTAGTCGCTCTACTGTCTGTTTTTGCACACTTTAAGCTAATTAGACAGGGACCTACAGCTAGCGTTGATTCCGAACCACTAACAATCCACCGCCAGGATTCGAAATTGAAGCCTTTAATTATTGGAAGCATATAGATGTCATATGTGATTAGAATGTTGGACATCAAATTTCGTTATTCGGTCAGGATGAAAAAGTGCATGTATCTAAATTAGAAATGCACATACTTATGAGGACTGTGGACCACACACACGCACAGAAAAGAAATGTATAAGTTTTCTATGGATGATTTTAATATATATATATATATATATATATGGATACTTAGATCCCGAATTAGTACTTTCATTAATATGGTCTTAGCCCACTATGAAAATTATCGATATCAATAATTCGATGTAAAATCGTATATAGATCTATGACATAACGGTATTTTATACCATTTCTCATGTAAAATATCTCATGTTAATTCTGCTAGTGATGAAGATGAAAAAAAAATTACCATTTCACTTGTTGATCCCGATATTCCTATAAAAGTTCGAAAAAGTTAAGGTTTGTTGGCTGAGGACACCAAGGCAACTATTTTACTTTATCATCATGTTCATTAAACCAACTTATGATGCACTTTGCTTTATAAATGGAATCATTATCCCCTGAAAAATGTGACAGCTACCATTAGATGAACGTAATCCTGGAATACTTTAAAATAGAAATGGGTTGTTACTTCAGCCTTCAGAATGGCTAATAATTAAACAAAAAAATACCAAAAAGTAACAGTCCACATTACTAAAATCCGACTCCATGCTTTATTGGTGGAACTGAAGAGTTTCAATAGAATGCTTCTATGAGATGCATTACAAATAATAACTTCCTGTTGTCGGAAACAGAGTGAAAGATGATTTGTAAGACCAGATTACATCTTTCCAGCCATGAAGCTTTACGTTTTGATGCGCTCTGCGTCACGGTATGCGTTTTTAACATTGTTATCAGAAATGAGATCTTGTGCTTTCACAGAATCTCTGAAGACTAGACAAACTGTTCTGCTTTAAATGGAGTTTTATTGAAGGATGTTTAAATCTGCTCCTATTCGTTGATCTGTGTACTTACATTTTTGGCGAATGATTTCTACTATAGTTCACTGATTCTTGCCTGACAACTTGACAACTCCCTTTTCTGTCTATTCTTATCATGTTAAGTAACATACTGTTCTTTTATGCCTGTCCATTATTGTAGACATGTCCCTCTTGCCACACCCACAATTTCGGCTGTTTTAGAAACTTAAGTCTCTGTTAGTCGAGCACTCCCAATTACGTTTTTCAGCAAATCGCTAAGATCTCTTAAAACAACATTGGAACTCCGCAACCTGTAAGCCCGTTGCTAAGATCTGACAGTTTTTAATAATATTACGTAGTTGGTGTCATATCTGTAACTGTACCATTTAAAGTAGAAAAGTAGATAGTTGACTTCCAACCCCATATATATATATATATATATAAATTGGTAATTATTTGAAAGATTTTTCAGATTCTGATGAAAGATTAAAACAGTAAACGAAACACGGTATTAGTTTAGTAAATAAGCAAACATTTAAATATCAGAAATATATTTAAATATTTTGTTTCATTTCAGACTAGAAGATCAGATTCTGTCAATAACGTGCTAGCCTACGTGCTGGATGTAGGTTCTCTGTTAAACTTCACGATATATATTACTAAAAACTGATTCCATTTTAAAATCGCCCTAAACTTGATGTGATTGTTTGCAAATAATCCATTAAAACGTGCAAGACTGTTAGGATAAACGCATATTTGTGAATAAATGCATTTTGGAATGATTGTAAAAAAAAAAAAAAAATGACAAATGAAAATCATTTAACTAATCATTTTTGTATTCATCATTTAACTACTACAAAAAATCAAACTAAATGCTAAAACACTTATTTAAATATATGTAATATCACGCATCAAATTTTTTATTTGAATTTTTACTACACTGTACTTTATTTTTTATAATATATAAATAAATAGAATATATATTTGTTTGATAATTTGTCAAAGTTTTTTCCCCCTTTTTCTTTCTTTTTTTTTCCAGTCTTTTTCTTTATTTTCTTTATTTTTTTTCTTTATTTTCTTTCTTTTTTTTTTTTTTTTTCCTTTTTTTTTTTCGCCCGTGCAACGCACGATCACGTTACAATGAATGCATACGACCCGCTGATTTCACAAGTTTATCTAAACTAGCGGATTCTGATCTAAGCTGGTTAGTGACAATATTTGCAAATCTACTATTTTGTAATAAATAAAAAAATATCCTTAATTTAAAGTATTTTCTAACATTTAAATGTTTATTTTTTTTTTTTTTTTTATTAAACTAGATCTTTTATCGAAATTTTAAAGCTTTCAATAAATAAATAAACATGACTTCTTAAAATAAAATGCACATACGATGAGGCAACACCTTGTTAGCTGTGGTGTGTGATATAGATGGGGCATAAAACACAAAGATTAATGTTTGTAAAATATCGTGCTTAATTTTAATGTGAGAAAATGAAGTGATAATCTTTTTAAAAAATCCCATTAATCAGTTGATAAAACCCCTTTGATCCTAATTTGGTGCACAGTTTTCAATGAGGAAAAGATCTCATCAGGGCCGGTTTTAGATGAAAAGAGCCCTAGGCTATTCCACTTATGAGGCCCTTTCACCTCCAGTTTTAAGTTTTGTAAATTACATGAGAGATAATAAAATACATCATTACTGGGATGTATATCAATATGTTAAATGAAACATGTTGTGATTAGTACTAATCTTTATAAAAAAATGTGCCAAGGATAATAAATAAAAAAATCTAGTATATACAAACGAACAAACCCAATGAGCCGAACGCGTTAATTTTAACCAATGCATTTTTATGTTTGTTTATTAGCCATATGTGTAGAATTTCTCCTTATTTTCGATTCAGTATTTTAGTGTTTACTGTTTTTAGAATAGTATAATTCTAATTTTGGTAACAATTTGAATGCAGGCCCTTCTTGATCTTGAGGTCCTAGGCCAGGGGATGGGCAAACGGCCCCGCCGGAAGGGTTCTATCCGGCCCGCGAACACATTCTATCCAGGCCTGGGATAGATTTAATTCGCCGGTCCGAGGAAAATTAAAAGAAATATATATTTATATAATATATGTCTCTCTCCTTTTCTACTTTGAGTAAATATTATTTGTTTTCTTCCTTTTTTTCAAAGGGCTGATGATCTTTTTACTTTCTCAATTTTGGTTCTGCAAAACATAAATCGACGGAAATAGCAAGCGCAGACAGCTTTCAATCGATAAAGTGTTAAAGAGGAAGTTCTTTGTTAGTTATAGCTGTAGATCGGTGCCAATAAGTTGGAGTTTAAAAATCATTATCGAAAGTAAGTTTCCCAAATTTAATATCTCACGCCCAGAAAATCAGTGCTATGTTTGCTTCATCTTATATATGTGAGCATGTGTTTTCAGCTATGAACCATCATAGAAAGGATTATTTCAGAATTAGACTGACAGATGAGCATTTAGTCTCGTTCCTTAGAATCAGTACATTTCACTTCGAATCTCAATATAAGTAACTTTTAAAAAAGAAATCGTAATTTCATTCATCTCATTAACATATTTAAACTGTAATACATGTATATTGTTTTTAAAATTTTTTAGAAAAATTTATCTTGGCCCGCCAAACTTTTTTTCGATTTTTGGCCCGCTACTGAAAAAGTTTGCCCATCCCTGCCGTAGGCTGAAGCCTGTTAGCCTATAGGAAAATCCGGCCTTGGGTCCCATGTTTCATCAGTTTCTGTCAGCTGCATATACAAACATGAAAAGAATCACGGAAAGTTGTTGAACCGTTCATTGTTTTTATTTTTACGGATTATTTGCAATCTGTTCCGCTATTTTCTTTATTCGAATGGCTAACTATTCTTTTTAAAACTATTAAAATAAATAGTTTCCGGATTACTATTATAACGTTTTTGCAGTATAATATGATATTGCACCAAACACTAAATACGACTTAGAAAGCACAAATTTAAGTTGATTACGATTTAATCTCTAATAGTTAACATTCTGAAAAGATTATTTGTTGTGACAATTTTTTAAATTCATCTTTTTTACCACTTTTAATCATCTTAACTATTTCTCACTTTTAAAAAATAATTTATATATATATTTTTAAAAAGTTAATGTACCTTTCTATCAAAAGTTTAAATTCTTCAGCCACGTGAAGCATGAAAGTTGCGTTTTCGGTATTTTATCTCCTACGTAATTTATTCAACCGTTTTAAATTGTAATCGTTACCAAACATTACCCTAATTCTTCAAAGTTTTGATGATGCCAAATACTATTTAATTTGCATTTCTTTCATAATATCATTATGAAAAAAAATCATTACATGGTTTAGTTATTCAACTGATTACTCTATTTTTTGCAGCATTAAAATTTCATTTGTAAAAAATAGCCTACTTTTTTCACAATTCATTAAGTTTGAATTACTGATATCTAGCGAAAGATTATTTTTTTCAAGCCTTTAGAAATTAGATTTAATTATTGTTAACAACAAGGAATAGTTCTTTATATAATTAAGAAATTTTTATTCAATAGAATTATATAATAGGACCCTGAATGGTCAGTGGTTAGAGCTCTGGTGCTCGGTACCACAGGTATCGAGTTCGAGTCCCGGCGGTGCCATGGATGTTTGTAGTGATTCGGAATCCACTTTAAACCGTAGGTCCCAGTCTAACACGATCGTAGAGTGTTACGTGGGTATTGTTACTCCGCGTCCGTAGCTTATTTTCAAGCTACATGCTCCTCCTGGTAGTGCTAAGTGAGTAATGTCTGCGCAACGCTTGCCTTAAGACATCCACGACAATTGTCTAAGTGTTTGCCAGCTGCATAAGAACAAAAAAAAAAAATTATATAATAAGTAAATAATATACTATTAAAATAATATACTATTTTTGCAATAAAAAAATCATATACCATGCCATCCGTTGGGCTCACTGCTCTTAGAAATGAACAGAAGCAATTTCAGTTGTGTCAGCAATCCCCCTAGTAGTTTTCTTGGTTTCCTCCTATACAACACACAAATGTTGCGTAATTAACTTTTAAATCGTCCCAAAAAGCAATACTCATCCTTTATCGTTTATCAGCGGGTTGTTCGTGGTATAAGCCAGAGGAACAGAAAACCCATTAGTACAAAAAAAAAAAAAAATCGGGCAATCTGGCAGTTTCGAATTATATATATCTGTGTTGACTGTAGAGCATTGTAGAGCGTAGGGCTGAAAACCTTACCTCGTAAAAAGAGAATGTTTTTATGCTTCGGAATCTGCCAGCTATGGGGCTGTTGAGCCATGGAAGTATATATGCACCTCGAGATTGGTGAGAAGAACAAGAAATCTAGCTATCACAGGTAAAGTTACAGTTACAATAGGAGGAGGACATTCAGGCCATCAGTTTTAACTGCCAACGGAGTTCATAGCCAACAAAAAATGACACTAAACCTCCATTTAATAATTATTAATGTTAGAGATAATTAATTAAAGTTACATCAAATAAAAACAACATACCCATCCCCAGTTTAGATACGATAATATGCCACAATAAACAATAATTTTTTTCCACTCTAAAATAAAAATTTCAAAGTTTATCTCAGTTAAATAAAAAAAAAAAAAAAAAAAAAAAAAATTCGACATTTTTACCATATGCAAAAAGACTTTATAATTGATGGGCTTAATTTTCTGCGCATACTTTATTTTGATGCCAAAATAAGGGGAGTGCCTATCGAGGTATTGGTCGGTGACGACTTTTCCTCTTCTTTTGTTTTTTTTTTTGGATTGTTAGATTGCAACTCTATTAATTCAACCTGCAAATTTGACCTCCCTTCTTCACGATTTACGTTGAAAGGCATGGTAAAAATATTCACGTGCACAAAATATGGTCTGCCACATGTGAGGTCAAATTCACCTATATTCGATTCCCATATGTCTGCTTCGAGAAAGAGATAACGCTTGTTGGCGCCAATC
>BPLR01000801.1:0-63072 GCA_021605095.1 Caerostris extrusa | reverse complement strand
AAGCTAGGAAATGTGCAAAATAATAAAATTTCAAGATATTAAAAGTAAACCACAATATAATCTTTTCAATTAAGCTTGGAAATATTAGCATAACTTAGCATAAAATTAACATAAGTTATATAATATATTTATTTTAAAAAGCATTAATATATTTTTTTAAACAGTTTGAAATTTGTTTCTTGCGACACATAATATTCAAATTTATTATGAGAATTAAAGGAATTCCTTGTATTTTATTTCAACAAAAAAAGTAACATTATCGTGATGAGATTAAAATATTTGCGTCAATCAGGAATTTTTTTATTATAGTTAAATACCAGACTAGTTTTATCAAATGCAAAAATTTTTTTCTATCGAAGTGTTAAATGACAATTTTTATGACAGAGTTGTGAAAAAAATTGTGAAATAGACTGGAAAATTATCTTTAATTACGTGCTTTGGCATTTCTCACAAACAGGTTCAGAAATCTCCATAAAAATTAAATAGAAATTTCTTTTATCTACTCTTATTTATGAAGCGCCAATTTAAAAAAAAAATTAAATAACATTTTAAATTAATTATATTTAATTAGTTACAAAATTATTTAATTATATTAAATTAGTCTTAAATAAAAAGAAATTAAAGGATATTAAAAATAACATCTCGGTAATTCGGAAAAAACTAGAAAAACAATCGAAAATTCTCGCAACAATTCTCATTTAAAATCTCAGATCAGTAAGAATTTCTTCAACTATAATACATTATTTTCGGATATCGGAAATTTATTAAATTAAAATGATAAAAGTAAAAAAAAATTCGTAATAAATTTTGCTTTGATTTACCAATTTGAATTAATAATAAAAAAAAAACTGTACAGTCGGTTTTATTAAATGCAAATACTTACACAAGTTTACAAAAATTCCATTTTAAGTGAAGAGCATTTTAAAAGTACTTAAAATAACGGAATCTAATAAAAAACACCATAAATGTGAGATACACATTTTGGAACCAGACATGCATATTGGTCTTTTTCAAGATTTATGCTGATACACAATTTTTTAAACGTTATTTCATAACAAATACATAGAATTACAAATGTTTTTACAAAAGCATTTATGGTAATATAAATAGTTATCTATTTATAGAGTACTACTTTTTAAGCTATTTTTATAAAGATCTATCAAGAAAATCTAGATTTGAATACATCTAGTTAGCTATAACAGGAAAAATGTAGGGGAAAAAATAAGTTAACCTTTGAGTCAACTTTGCTTGTAAATTGTATAAAAAAGATTTTTGAAAATAAGTTGTTTAAAATAAATTACAAATAAATGTCTTTATTATTTATAAGTCATAAAAATTTTATTTTCAATTTTAATGTACGTGGAATGTTACTGAAAGTTTCGATGGCAGTTTGACATTTAAAAGGAATGAAAACAGTAAAGCGCAGAACAATTCCAGAGATTCCACCAGCGAACCCATTTCCTCCACTTAGCCCAAGTGCCCATAACAGTCTCTGTCAAACCCATCTTCCCATTGTTTGTCTCACACTTTCATGCAACCGCACAGCTCTCCCTGAAAACGACTTTCTTCACTTCAGTCCAGTTCACTTTTTTACGAGCAGACGATGCGTGACAGATTCATGTCCGATGCAAAATGGCGCACGAACCTGCTTCAAGATGATCCAAACCTTGTCCCCCTGACCTAGAAAAGAACCCTCGGCCACAACAACGGTATGGCCAGTGAAGGGTTGAAGATGCGAATATTATTTCAGATCTTCTCTGCATGCTTGATGTTGCAGGCAGGCCAGAACAAAATCTGTTCTGTTTCTCTTTAAGATTCGATATTTATCAATGTTAACTTTAGAGTTAACATTGATAAAAACATCTTTTCATCCTTTTTAAATGTTTTTTTTATCATAAAAAGATACTAAATATTTAGAATTCGATCTTGTCCCTAAATTTTTAAGAAACAAACTATACTAAAAAGATGAGATTACTTTAATACGATTGAAGGCAATAGAATAAAATTAATTTAAATACAATTAAATAACTTTTCACTAATAAAAGAGGAATAAAATATTTAAAATATCATTTCATAAAATGCATTGAAAATAATTAAATAATTTAGTTAAATAAATTTAAATCTGGTTTTTACTATATATATAAAGGAATAATAAAGTATTTAAAATTTTAAATAACTTTAAGAGAAATTTGTTGAAATTCCCGTTTTGACTTTTAAATACATCTTGATTATAAAAAACTTATCAAACTTTTAGCTGTTTTTCTATTATTTACGGCTTTTTATAAGTTCCTTTAATTAAATTGTTTTGGTTTTGGGGTCTAGCTCCCGGCCCTTTTTGAATCCACGCTTCGGGCTACCGTAGGTCCCGGACTAAAGTTTAATGTGGATTGAAAGGGCCACCGAACAAACCTGAAGTCTATGGTACCAAAAAGGCCTCAGATCTAGCCAATTATCAGACCGCCTTACATGGACGCGTCCAGAAATTCATGGTAAAGATTTTAAGTGATTGATATAAATCTTCTACCAGCAGCTTTCGCTTGTTAGCAAGGCTAGAGCGCTCCAACTGGCTATCAGGCTGCTTAATTAAAGTCAGGAGTTATTGTTTATTTCATATTTTATAGTATGCAAAGATGAAAAAAGATCATATTTTATTATATCTACAAATCTTCATATTTCAACGTATCGATAGAAATCTTTAGATTACAAATTTGAAAATTCACAATTTTAATTTACGAATTTATAACGACCATGACAAGTAATACATTTGTCAATAACAACATTGAAAATTACTACATTATGTATGTTACACTCTAAAATGTAAGATAAGAATTCTTTATAAACGAGTTCAAAGAAAGAAAAAATGTGATTAACGAAAGTGGAAGTTAAGGTCAAATTGAAATTACAATCCAGATTAACCTAAGAATAAAAACCTTGGTAGTTAGGACAAAAAACATTGCTTTGATAATTAAAATATTTTTTTGTATATTACTCATAGTTAAAATATTTAAAAATGTTTAATATAATTTTAAATCTTTAAATAAAAAAAAAAAAAAAACCTGCATTTGAAATGTTTTTCTATATAAAATTTTATTTCGCTTTCAACTTACGATTATTATAATGGATTACATTATTTATGGCTTTCAAAGTTGCCAGAGAAGGGTAATAATTCGATTCGAGTGGGAGTTTAGTTATAAATTCTCCCAATTTGCGCATTGAGAAAACCGGTAACTTCAAATTCTTCTCATATTTATCATACTATTAGTATAAATGGTGATAATAGCGAGCTTAATGTATAAGGCGTTTTAAAGCATCAATTGGAATAGAATCCTTATTCTTTATATTGCATGATATACAGTGAGCCACAAAAATTGGTATACATCTCTAAAACTTTTAGACTTCTTCAATTACAAATTAAATATTGATTTAAATAGATAATTTTTTTTCCTAGATGCTTTAACCTCTGCTTTACCATCCTATAATAGCAAATTCTATAGTTAACTTATTTATTACGAAAAATTTAAGCGATTCGAAGAAAAGATAGAAAACCTTGCCACAAAATTGAGTATACACTTCTTATATTTGTAAATTATGCCACCACTTTTTTTAAGTTTCAAATTTTCTTTAGAAGAGTTTCAGGAGTAGCTGCTGCTTATAACACGTGCTATTGCACTTCAACGCTTTTAAATAGTATTTTTCTCATTAAAAATCGTAAAAAATGAGCTCTCGTAGAGAAATTACTGAATCTGACGTTTATTGGTTGTAAAATGGTCGAAAGACAAATCTTTTCGAAAATCGCTTCTTTGATTGGTGTAACTCATGGTTGTGTCCAAAAATACTACAGAAGTATAAAAAAACTGGATCTGTGGCCAATATTCCTGGTAGTGGATGTACAGAAATACTGAGTACTATAGCGAAGAGGAAGATCATTCACTCAGTAAAGAAAGATCCGAGGGTGAGTGTCTCAAAAAAGCTTTATCGATGTCCTCTACAATCGGGAAAAAGATCTCAGTTTAAACAATTCGACGTACCCTTCACCAATATGGCTTTCATGGCCGTACACCAATACGAAAGCCACTCATCAAGTATGTATAGACAAAAAGAGTGATTTTCGCCAAAGAACATCGTTTAAAGCCTATTTTCTTTTTGGAACACTAAAAACTTTCATCAGAAAATATTACAATCTTTACGGAAGCGATGGACGATTTAAAATATGGAGAGAAGCTGGGAAAGCACTGGCACCCTAAAAGCAACAGTAAGTTCGGAGGTGGATCTGTCCTCGTTTATTGTATGTCGGCTGGAGGAGTTGGAGAGCTTGCTTTTATCGATGGTATTATGGACAAACATGTATATTTGGGGATTTTAAATGATAACTTCAAAAAGTGCCAGTAAGTTGGGGCTTGGGTCAAGCTTCATATTCCAGCAGGACAACGACCCCAAGCATACAGTGAAGATTGTGCAGTTATATTTGCTGTACCATTGCAAGAAGCAATTACACACTCCAGCCCAGTCTCCAGACCTAAACGTCATCGAAAAATTTGGTCGCAATTAAAGAAAGTTGTACATGAGCACGAAATCACAAGCAAGGAAGTTCTCAAGAAGGTTCTGAGAGAAGAATGGGCTAAAATTTCTGTTGAAACCACTAAAACATTAGTAGAATCCATGTCCAGAAGATTACAAGCTGTAATTCAAGCAAAAGGTTATGCAACAAAATATTAATTTGTACGTTAAAAGGAAATTAATAAAGGTGTATACTTATTTTTGTGGTGGTGCTTTTCCTTTCGTCTCAGATCTTTTATTTTTTTCGTAAAAATAAATAAACGTAACAATTTTATAAGTATAGTACAGTAAAGCATAGACTAAATATATAAGGTAAAAAATTCAACCATCTTAAAGCAATATTTAATTTGTAATTGCAAAAAGTCTCTAAGTTTCTAAGGTGTATACTCAATTTTGTGGCCTACTGTAAATAAAAGCCTTCAAATAGTTGAGAAATTTCCCGGAATAATATTAAATGATTCTAAAATGTTACATTATAAATGTTTATTGAATATAAATGCATATATTTATCAGTAGTGGAACAAATAAAAAAAAAAAAAAAAAAAAAAAAAAAAAAAAAAGAAAAAAAAGAAAACTAGTAAGATCAATGTATAAGTTTTTAATGAATTTTTTTTTTTTTTTACAGAAACATAAGATTGTATCGTAATAGATCAACCAAGTTGAAGTGCTGAAAAATGTACACTTTACCTTAAAGACTTTCAACAATTCAATATTTTACAGAGTTCGATGCAGACCAACAATTCCCTTGTGGGCCAACCAACAATTCCCTTGTGAGCAGTTGGAATTTTATGAGGAAATTAAAGGAACCAAATCAAGACAAATTTCAGCACATGCGGATAATACACAAGTTTACAATGAAGGAAAGCCATTAAGTTATTAATACTGAATATCAATACAGAATCTCTGAACTTGAAACTTTTTATCCACCATGTAACTTACTTGTCTAGTTACGGATGTCTTTTCACTTGAGGAGTGAAGACAAACACTTCAAAGACTAGACATACTGATCTTTTAAGATTTGACGTTTTAATCTCCTTTCTGTTGGTCAGTAAACGAGAGCACACGATCAAGTCGCGCACCCAAGATACGCCTGGCTGCACGTAAAGTCTTTGAACGAATTATAGCATCCGTAATTAGTGCATAGGCAAGTTCAAGGACTTGCCAACTTTCTCGTATAGCATTACCACCCGTAGGTATACTCCCCAAGGGCTAAGTGGTAGCCGAGCGAGACAGCTTCCTTTTCTACTTTTAGAGCTTTTACATAGTATTGTTTGCAAATAGAGCTTGGTATTAAAAAGCTTCAATAGAAAGAAAGGAGCTAAATTTCTTGCACCATTTAGAGAAGATAAAGGAATTAGTGTTGGACGACCTGCCATTGACTTTGCATGCCACAACATATGTTAAGCAAACCAGTAATCAAATTATTAAATAGCTATACAAAAGGAAAAAAATATTATCTGAAATCCATTCATTAATCACCTAGATTTTCTAGTAAAAATAGAAAAACTTCATGAAATGAATGAATGAATAAAAATATAAATAATTCTTTTCATATTTATTTTTTACCGTAAGCTGATTATAAAGAACTTTATATTGTCCATAACATGTCATTGATTTTAAAATAAGTACGAAATCTTTCGAAATGCAAAGAAACTCAAAAGGAAATTTTTTTATAATAAAAAATATAGGATTAAATCAAAAACAGTTTACATTTTTTTTCAAAAGATACGAATTCTTTATATGTTTATACAATTAAAGCAAAAACAAATATATGCAGGACCGCATATTGATATGATTATAAATTCATTTCTCTTCAGGTGACTGGCCGTGCAGCTATAAGTCCGTTTACTTAAAATATGTAAATAAAAATCTGATTTCATAATACAATCCATTTTAAATGAATACCTCATTCATTATCTGCAACAAGTTTTCAGTACATGTACAATAGTTATTAACTATTATTTTAAAATCACAAATTAATGAACCTGTTCTAAGTTTATTTAATAATTGAAGTTTTTGCTAGGTAAAAAATTAAGAATACAAAAACAGGACATAAAAGTTAGATATAAGGTTAAAACAGGAAAATGTTTAATAACGCGGAAATCGATGCCGGAAATGAAATGTTCACATGATATGTAACATAATGTGAAATAAATCGATTTTTTTAATTAGTTGATCATTTTATTATTAATGTTTGATTAAAAATATAAATTTCTCAGCAGGTACATTACAGACAGTCACATTAGTATAAAAATCAAATATCACCATCTGAACGGGGCTTTCAACAAATTACGGAATGTTTATTAAGAAAGAATTTCTCTCCGTAGTTATTTTCAAACCGAACATAAACACTAAGAGGAAAACGGCGAAGATATAATATGGGGGCATAAGGCGTTTCTTACCAATGAAAGTAAATGAAGTAATCAACCAAAAATAACATTTAAGAGTTAAACGAAAAATGACAGTTATCATGATTTTTATACAATAGTTGAGAATAATTAATTTCAGATTTAAAGCATTCCCCATTTTAAGAGTATTAAAATTGACAATTCATTTAACAGCGATAATGATATTTAATGATGCAAAAAAAAGGAGGTGGATAGAATTTTACCTGATTTAGGGAGGGTACGAAACTAAAGATGGAATTCCACTGACTCAGCATACAAGCAATGTAATAGTCTAATGGCGTATTGATTGCTTATATATGCAAAGAATTGTTGGCGAATTTCAATGTATTAGCCTAATGGCCTACTGATTGTTGGCGAATGCCAATAATTGTTGGCGAATTTCAATGTGTTAGTTTAATGGCTTACTGATTGAAATTCATCAACAATTCTTAGCATATACGCAATAGTAAGAAGCAATAAATGTATTTATGAAAATGAGAAGTTTACAATGCACATTTGAAAATAAGTGCACAGATACAGAACTTTCAGAAATGTAAAGATGAAATGGTGACTGCGAAAACATGAGGCTAGTGAAGTTTTCTCCCATTCAAGGTAAATGTTGGGCGAAATCTCAAAAAATTCTCCCGGAAGGCAATAATACTTTTCTATATTGTTTATGCTCCATTATTAATATATGTATGTTGAATGAAAGACCCAATATAATATTAATAAGAGTAAATAAAAAATGCTATTTTATCAATTTAAACGAGAAGAATAATATTCTGCAGAAATTTCAACTAAAAATAAATATACAAAAGCTGTTAATGAAAAGCTGTGTTTATGAATCGAAACGTTCGAAGGAGGGTAACCATCAAACTTCAAGTAAAAAAAACCAAACAATACGAAGGTTTTTTGTTTATGGTGATGACATTAATAGTTATGATTGTATCTAGTCTCGGCATTTCACCTTTTGACATATATAGGTTTGACTTTTCTTTGGTTCCTTGCTTTACGGTCAGTTTTTGTACATTTTAGCTAATTAGATCAGGGCTTGGAGCAATTTAACGTGGGATTCTGAACCACTAACAAAATCCATGCAATCTCCTGCATTCGTATCTGAGCTTATGGTACCAAAGGCCAGAAAAGCTAGCCCATTGACCATTAGGCCGCTGGACATCTATAGGGATCTCTTACACATTACATTTTAAACCAGACTGGTTTCTATCTCGAAATCTTTTTCCAATATTTAAAATTGGTTCTTAATTTTTTTTTTTTTTTTTTTTTGCAGAAAATTACTCTAGATTAAACATATATTAACATATTCTGCATCATTTCTGTAAATTAGTATAATTTGTCATAGTAAACTTAGCATTTTTTTTTTTAAAAATGCTACAAGCACAAATTTAAACGTATATTCAAATTCGAGAAGTTCCACTGAATTTTTATGCAAGCATTTTGCTTCATTTAGATGTCAATGGAAACAGAGATCCTATTAGTATACTACTCACAAGTTATACTTGCAACATGTCAAGCTCGTTTAGAATCTTATGAATTTACAAACAAGCATGTATGTTGTCACAAAGAAAAAAAAAAAAAAATGGCCATTAATTTAAGATCCATGAAACTTATTCACTTTCTTGAATGACAACGGTGTACGGGGCAAAAGGTTTTTGGTTTTTCCAAGATCCGAACTGGTTCAAAATAAATATTTCTAATTGTCGATTTTGTGCAAGTTTCTGGTAGAAGGTCACAGAAATGAAGCCGGTTTTTCGAATGGCTCGCCGTATGCACAGTCGACCTTAAAGAAGATATTTGATTATCTCGTTTTTACTGCTGTTCCGATTTCCCTACTTTCTATATCATTATGTGAGGCTAGGAGTTTTTATCGCTATAAAATTGAGCAAGAGTGATTATCGCCAGTTGTAAAATAATGTTTACTACAATGGAAGAAATTGAGTAAGGTAAAAAGTGTAAAAAACATTTAGAGATCTATGAATTGTAGATTGTATTTGTATGATCAGGAAAGAGTTTGGATTTTATACAACCAACATTAACAGGCTATTACTTAACCTTTTACGTTTAAATAATAATAATACCAATAATAATTCACGTAAATAATGCAGAGCTTAAAAATATTGAAATGCAACTTTATTTTAAGAATAAGGTAAATAAAATTTAGAGATCTATGAATTCTAAATTAATAACAATATACTAAATAATAGAGAGGTTAAAAAATTTGAAATGCTATTTTATTTTAAAATTAGGTAAAGATTGTAAGCAAATCATATAAAGATCTAAATCTTAGATTATATTTATATGATCACGAAACAGAATTTGAATTTAAATACTGAACAATAAATGGCTATTTCTTTATATTTCTAGTTATATTATTACGAAATAACCTTTAATGTTCATTATTTTTTATAACTACTATAACTTTGGTGAAATTTTACATGTAGATAATACTAATAACATACGTAAATAATGTAGAACTTCAATTTTTCTAAGTTCTATTTATTTTTGTGTAAAGCAAAGTCAAATAAAAGATTTAAAGATTTAGGAAATTATCTGACAGTTCTACAAATTCAAATGCATAAGGAAACAGTAAACGAGTTAGTTTGCCCTTGAGAAAACAGAAAATCTTGTTTCTGACACTTTCCTTCAAATAATTGACGTAACATGAAGAAGCAAAGGATTTTAGATTGAGAATTTTACGGAATCTAAAAAAAATATAACATGTAACATAGCAGTCAAACTAGAACTGAGCTGAACGCGCTTTAAAATTTTAATTTCCTGTAAGTTAAAAATAATTAGAAATCATTTATAACTTATTTTTTAATAATATTTCATAAGAAAATCATGCTTAATTATATCGATTAAATTAATTGATTGTTTAAAATTATGATTGTTCGATAACTTAAATTTTGTCCCTAAAAAGTGTTAGTTTAGATGGATAGTTTTATAAATTATAATTTTACATTTAAGTATAATAAAATGTTTTTAACGCATATAAACTGATGTGTTAAATGTGAATGTAAAAGTTTTCGTGTGGCTTTATTTGCTTTATGATCAGCTATATTAAAATATTGAATTAGTTCATCAATATGAATTAAATATACATTTCAGAAGTTCAGTTAAAAATACAGGAATTTGTATCTTCTTTAAACGTAAATAAGTAGATCTAAAGTTTATACATATCGTTATAATGACATTAACGCTAAAATCTGTTTCATTTCAGAAACGTTTGATTAAATCATAAAATAGTATGGAGATAAATAATAATTTTGCATTGCTGTTACAGTAATCCTATTGCAGAGCAATGTCATGGTATTTTGGAAATTCTTCATATGGAAATTAAGCATTTAATAAATGAAATAACTCTGAACATTCATTTACTAGTATGAGAAAAATAAGAGAAGGCTAACTGAATGGAACGTGAGTAGGTCAGTGGTTTACTAATTGAAATTAAGAATCTCTGACATAGAGAACGCTAAAAGATTTTTGGTTCACGGCGACTCAAATTGAAAAATTTCCATAAAGCCCTACCATCCAAGAGCAAAAAAATATAAATATGAAAACGTTGCATGATGGTTTATAGCAAATATATAATAAAAATATAGACATCTTTGAAAAGTATGTGCAAGTAATAAGAATTAAAAATTGGAGAAACATAATTGTAAAACATACACCATTGTTAAAAAAGGGAAAAAATAAAAATTTAAAAAGGTCACCTTTTAATGAGAAAGTAAAGTTAAAAGGATAATCTTTTCAAACTTTTATTGCTATCCTTTTGAAGGTTGGTAATCCCATTTTAAGAACCACTTTTCTAGGCGAAGTTATTGAATAGTTGAAATTTTGGACTATTCCATATGGTTTACTACATACCGGTTTTTTTTGGGGGGGGGGCAAGAATTTTTTTTATTTGCATATTAAATGTTTGCATGTTTAGCATCTTAATAAATAGATTTTAATTGTACCCTACATGACATTTTAAAAGGGTCCACAAACCATTAAAAAATTTTAAAGACTACCAGGCAAAAATCCCAAAAGATGTTGGGGAACCACTAGTATAAGGAAACAAAAATAAAATTAATAATTTTAAAATCAAGCAACCAAAAATTAATTTGATGCAAAAAGGATTTAAGCACAAACAAAGAGCATCACGAACTTCAAAGTGCCCCTATGCCAGAAGAAGTCGAGGTAATCAAAACAATTTCATTAGATTTTACAAATCAAGGAGCGTTGAAAGCTGCTGACACAAATAACAACTGGTGGCCTGAGGAAATTACACGATCCCCGCACAGAACAAGATGCGTTTTCCATTCTAACCCTCTCCCCACCGGAATGGCCTTGCTGAACCCTTCTTGTAACCCTTCATGTTCAGCAGAATATGACCCGGGAACATCTAGTTTCGAAAGGTGATCGGCTCAAGATTGTGATGCAAGCCTGCAAGCAGCCTCAAGAGTCGAAGTCAAGGAAGAAGTGTACAGGGCTTGTGCTGCGATAAAGAGATGAGATACATGAAATGTTTGATCTCGCATCTAACGAAAATAATTAAATCTTTGTGTTATTTAATATTCCCGAGTTTTTTAGGTCACATTTTCAATACTGAGTACACAAAATTAGAAATTTCACAAAGTTTAATATTTTCTGTTGTAATACAGTAGAAACTCTTGATTAAAGAATTTTATTAATCTAGCCCCATATACGTGCATACCAAGCAGTAATCATTAATAATTACTGATAATTACGTGAATTACTATATTAAATGGCCAGATTACCCTAAAACGAAAATTATATAGATAAAATAAATACCACTAAAATATGAAATAATGAAGACCCATAATTTCAAAATTGCATTAATCTGTATGGAGAAAATAAATTTACCAAAGATACAACTTTTTTTTTTTCTTACTTGGTAGAGAGCAACATTTAGACCAAGTCCAAGAATGCGTGTGGTCTCATGGAAGAAGTGAAAGGAGGAGGAGGGTGGTGTGGGGGGGGGGGGGCGGCAGCTTCTACTAAAGGCACATTAATGATTTTAAGCACTAAAAGCATGAATATAAATTTCTTTTTTGTTTACAATGAACTTGAAGTTAAAAATGTCACAGGAAAATAAAATCTTTAATTTTTTTTTTTATTGAAAAGAATCAAGGACGAAATTTTGGTTTGGTTTGTCGCTCTACGGTCATCTTGTGCACACTTTGGGCTAAATAGACCGGGACCTACAGTTTAACGTGGATTCCAAACCACTAACGAACATCCATGCCACCGCTAGGATTCGAACCTGAAGCCTGGATACCAAAGGCCAGAGAGCTAGCCACTTGGCTATCAGGTCGCTACAAGCGCGAGAGAAAAATTAGTTTTATTTAAATTTATTTAAACTCAAAAGTACCTGCATTAAAAAGAGCAAAAATATTAGTAATAGTTTGTAAAATTGAAAACAATTTTTTTATCCTTTCCGCCAAGTGAATTTTAGTTAAAAAAAGTATAATTCATTTTAAAATTGATTAAAATATTTTCGATTTCTGTAGACAGAAATAATTCTCCGTAAAGAAATTGGTTCTTACTATGTATTTTGATTAAGATCGTCAAAAATTTACTTTTTCTTTCGTTAATGAACAAACGTTAATACCTTATGTCTGTTGAATAATAAAATATTATATGTATGCAAGTAAGTCGTTAAAAAAGATTAAAAGTAGAAAATTTCTAGATACTCTTTTTATTCTTCAAAAATTTGTTTTGTAATTACGAGTTTACGAGCTTTAAAATCACTGCTTAGCTGTGTTTGAGCATTAAAAAGCAGTTTCAAGCAAAGTTTGATTTTTAAAACAATCCGTTCACAGAAAATACAGTTGATGGAAATAATTTACCCCGACTACTTTTATAGAAATTATATCATACATCCAAGTAATAAATATGCATAGTTTCTTTCACATGAATGTCAAAATACATAGTATCTCAAACATGTCAATATGCATGAAAAATTGGTAAAGTAGAAAATAATGATAAAATGCCTGTAAATTTCTAATGAAAAATTGAAATATGATTATTCATTAAGCATTATGTTATGTTATATTCTTGCACTTTTCAAATAGTATTATATATTTGATGCATGTAACAAAATAAATTTTTTTTTTTATTTTTTTAAAACCCTATCGTTTCGGATAGCTGATGAATGCCAATGAAATCAATTTCAGAAAAACAAAATCATTAAAATAATTCACGAAAATAGAAAATATTTTTTGAACAGAAATATTTTGCCACAATGAAATTGGTCCCGACAATGCATTTTTTTTGTCATAGTTAAAACACTCAATTAAATTCATCATTGGCTAATTAGATTTAATTTGGTTTGGTCTGTCGCTCTACGGTCATTTTGTGCACACTTTGGGCTAAATAGAGCGGACCTACAGTTTAATATTGATTCCGAACCACTAATAAACATCCATGTTACCGCCAATATTCTAACCTGAAGCCGGTGGTACGAACTGCCGGAGCGCTAGCTAATTGGCCATGAGGCCGCTTGCCTAATTAGAGATATGGCTAATTAGAGATTAGATACTAATTAGAGATACACAATTAACACTATTATAAGTATTGATTATATTTTAAACAACTAATTGAATTAAGATTTAAATTAAAAACTTAAGAAGCTTGCAAAAAATAAGGCTGATTGATCTCCAATGTTAAGTGGCATTAAACTATTATAAAAATTGTTGCATTTTAAATTATTCCTCAAAATTTTTTATTTCCGATGCCTATTTCTTTTCTTCTAACATTTATTAGGTATTTCTTCCTTAAATTTCATTTCTCTTCAATTATTAATAAATTTATGTAAAAAAAAAAAAAATCACTATAAAATGCCAGTTTTATTTTAATAACCGGATATGAATTTAAATACGATTATAAATTAAAAACTCCTATAGAGGTAAAGTCGTAAAATAAGATTAAATTCAAACAGCAGTAAAGTCGAAAGTGGAATTCCGCTAATGCTAATTTCAGCATTCAAGCATTGAATGTGCCGTTTTAAATATCTAGTTAAGCATCAAACATGCGCAAAACTATCAAAACAGTTAACACGTGTCATGCAAAGTCACGCTATTTGTCCTTTTTCCGGATATTTGATGCCAAAACACGATATATTATTCGAAAAATGAAAAGAATATCTTAACCATGTGAGCAATTCTTTCACATGAATTGCGATTTCCATACCATAAAAGACCATTTTCACATAGTATGCTTACAAAATCACCAAATTTCGTTCCCTCCGAGTGATTTTATGACATTTCAAAAGAAGAAAAAAAGTTGTGTAAATTCATTTTGCTTTCATGCATAAGATCATCCCGCTATGCTGGAACCGCTAAAATAGAGAACCGTTACTCATTGTGAAAGTGATGCCTTTTCTGACACCTGTCAACTGTCATATTTTCACTTAGATGGAAAATTAGCTTATGGTTGGCTAGGCTCGACTAGACTAGTACAGATATACTTAGAAATCTCGTTTTCCTTCAGAGCCAAACAATAAAACTCGCAAATTATTAAAAAAATGTTATGTTGTAGTCAAATTATACAGATTTTTGTTATGAAATTTATTACAGTTTATATATATCTCTATGAAGTGAGGACTGGACTATAGTAAAAAAATTCGCTTGGAACTTCAATATTTATTTTTAGATTTTGATAAAGCTAATTTGTATTTTGACACGTGGAGGGCAGATGACCGAGTGACTAGCGCTCTGGCACTCAGTACAACAGGTTCCCGGTTCGAGTCCCAGCCGTACCATGGATGTTTGTAGTGGCTCGGAATCCACTTAAAATCGTACGTGCCCATCTAATATGGCTATAGAGCGTTGTGAGGATAGTGCTACTCGCGTCCGTAGCTTATCTTCAAGTTACACGTGTCCCTGGGTAGTGCTAAATCAGTAACGTCTGCGCAGACATTACTTATGGCATAAAGGTAATTGCCTCTGTATTGCCAGCTGCATTAAAACAACATACATATCTCCATGAATTAAGGGATGGATAATGGCAATATAAAATATTTTTTTTTTATTCACTTGGAACTTCAAGATTGAATACATGTATTTATATTCAGATTTTGATATAGCTAATTTATTTTTGACACTTCATATGTACGCATAATATTGAAAATTTTAAATGAAAACATTTTATAATTGAAAATTATTTGATAGTTAAATGTAACAAAAAAAAAAAACTTCAATATTTTAAAACTAGTTTTAACTTTTATTTTTAACATGAAAATATATTTTAGGAATAAAATAGATCCTCTAGACAGGCAAAAGGTCACAATGAACAACGAAATTAAGTAGATTTTATGATTAGATAGTAATTTTAATTAGTAAAACTATGTATATGGTAGCTGATACCCGATATTGCCATCTAATATAAAAAACTAAACTAATAATATATTTTCACATATTAATTTTCATATGTGGAAATCTTTTCGATTCTATCATGAAGGAAAAGAAGCTATTTATATCAGTCTAATTATGACCCATGGAGACATGGTCGAGTGACCAGCTCCCTGGTACCATAGGTTTCGGATTCGATACTATAGATGTTTGTAGCGGTTCGGAATCCTCTTCAAACCTAGGACCCTGTCTAATATAACTAATAGGCCTGACAACCCTACTCCTTAAAAAAGAAAACATTTCTTATCTCGAAATCTGACAACAAGCAGATGGCCTTGGCCCACCATGGGGCTGTTGCTCCAATGAAGAATCATGCCTATTTCAGCTCTTCCTATTCAGAATAGCCTTGAACCAAGTAAAGTGCGTACAAAAGCATACACAAATGTTTGCTGAATTATATATAAAAAGAATTAATATATAAATCATTAACAAAATGTGTAACTTATTTGATAAGACTATAAATATGAGATTTAACTGAAGATTTTAACTTATAGGTTTAAACTAAAATTCTATATTTATACATTGAATATCTAATTGAAAATTCCCGAATAAATACGTCTTAGTTACGCTAAACAGCGCCAAAATTAATTTTATTTGAATGCACGACTATTGGATTATTAGCATATGCTTTTACGATGAAAATAAAGATTTCAAAATAAATTTTACTTAAATAATCAAATTGTTTATTTGTTCAAAATATTATCTTTTAAATAATATTTATATTAGTTTGAAGCAAAATGCTAATCTTTACAATTTCGTGCAAGCACTAAATTAATTAAAATATTTCTTATAATTTAATAAATAGGAATTAAAACTCAAGCAACAATTTTTTTTTTGTAGTTTAAATATTATTAAATATTCAAATCTGTGCAAGAATTCCTTAATTTTTATACTTAAAATATTAATATACTTAGAATAAATTTAAGAAAATTTAGATGAGTTATACGATAGTGAAATAAACTATTTATTTTATCTATTTTAATATTTAGAATTGAATAATTAAAACTCATAAATTGCGCAACAGATAAATACACAGAAAATAAAAACGAACATAAACATATAGAAAATAAAATAAACAGTTTAAGAATAAATATCGCTACAAATACACGTTCTCAACAATGCGTAGGTCGCGTGGTATACTTTCAGTTCTCATTATTTTCGCCCAGCATAATTACATACTAAATTCTTTAGAATTTGACATCTATGTTTAAAACTCTCCAATTAAAAGCATTTTGATATGCACAGGTACGCAGAACCCAGAGACAATAGCGTATTAACAAATCATATTTCAAATCTTATCTATTTGGCACAGTTAATATTGCTGGTAATTAAGAGCAGCTCTGTTTTAAATGCTGCGAAAGCTGCTCAAATAACGACATTAAGATCTGCAATGAATTTTCAAAGTCGCCTTGCAAGAGAAGCCACGCCCGACTTGGTGCAAGAAACCCACATTTCCTTGTTTTTCCATGCCACTTTTTTTTTATAAGGCGGGGTGGGGTGTGTAATTAAAAGTGTTCCTCTTGTAACAGTCGAGGAGTATGTCGGAATGGTAAAAAAGAACATGCGGGGTAAGGGTGTTAAGGTTTCCGAAGAAGGTGTTAAGTGTGCAAGATTATTTTAAAGACAAAAGGATTGGAAATGTCTTCCTTGTAGAGTTGGTTCATGTAATGAAGTCATTAATTGTTTGAGTAGTGGTGGTGTTTCGGAGTCTGTTGAATTTTAAACGAGTTCCATGAATTAATTTCCTTTTGTTAATGGTTTCACATTACAATTAAATTGTTGAAGGACGGTGACACGCGTATGATAATGGCTTTTTAATTAAAATTATACTAACAAAAAAATTATCTGTTAAGGATAAATTTATATCAAAATGTCATGACTTAATATCATAACAAAAATTGGGCAAAATTAAAATTTATTTAAAAAAAACTTAATGCGTTTTGAAAAAGTAAATTTATATGCCTTGAAGGCAAAAAAATTACTTCCATAATTCACCACTAAGGCTGAATGCTTGCGTATTGGAACTTTTTTAAATGCATTTTTCTTCTGTCTGCTTGATCTACTGTATATAAAGCGACTAAAACGAAACATTAAATCTGTTTTTCACTTTGTGAATTCACTTTCACTAGTGAGATTGTAATCTTTAATTGAGTTGGACTTATAAATGCATTTAATAAGGTACCATAAAAAGGATATGTAAAAAATTAAATTAATACCAATAAAATTGTCAACTTACTTTTTTTTTGATTAACTTAATCATGGTTGGTAGGTTAAGTGGTGACGGGAGTTGCATTTATAGCTGATTGGCTTCATAAAGAAATTTGAAAAGAATCGATTCTTGCTTTTGATCTTAGCTCTTAGTTATTTTAGTGACCTTTGTTAAGCATTTGTGTACATTTTGAAAATATAATTAGCGTTTTATAATCAAGTTTATCCTTGTAATTTTAAATATGTCATTTTCCAATTAAGAAAATGTTTAAGCCTCATTGCTCTTTATTAAAGTAGAAAAAAATGAATTCCATGAATTTGATGACTACATTACCCCCAAATTGCAATTTTTATATCTTTTGGAAGGAAATTGCTTATTACAAAACAGGAACAGAGGTAAAATAGGAAGGATGATAATAGGAAATAATATGATGAACAAATAGAAAGCATGAGAAAATTCCATTGAGCCATTCAGCATCTTGGATTCCACTTCCACCCAAGAAGAGAAATACCATAAAGTACAGAACGAGAATACAAATTATTTTTTAATCTTTGCAAATTAAGGTTAGAAAAGACTCCTATTAAAATAACTAAGCTATCAAGTAATTAGATCCATGATCATTCAGAGTAATTTCAAATTCAAGGTAATCAAAATCATTTAAATATTCTTAAAAAAAATCAATTACTGAAAGATTTCATTTTAGAATACAGTACAAAATATTCAAGCCCTTTCCGATTAAAGGTTTCGTAATATTAATTTCTTAAAAATTAATCACTGTATCGAAATTTGATACAACGTCAATAAATCTGAATGTTTTAAGTTTATTTAAAAAAAAAAAACAAATAAAAGATTGGCACAAGAAATCTTAAATTATTTTTTAATAAATTATTGTAAGTTTAAGAATTTTAAAATACACCAAGACTTTTTGTTATCAGTTACATAAGTAATGATGTATCGTATAAAAAAGAATATAATACATTAAATACTGAAGAATTATTTCTCCTTCAAGATTCAAACAAATAAAATGGAATTTACATTAAAAAAAGGAAATTATGGAAAATTAATGAGATACTTAATGATCACTGTCTCCAAAATAAATTATTAATTGTTAAAAACGACAGAGAAGCTAAGGAATTATGACATCTTAACCATCATTATTCATCAAATTAATAGCTAGGTAGAGGAAGCTTTTTCGATTTTTTTGCATATAAATATAATAGACATTGAATATATACGTTGACAGTGATTGAAGATGGATAGATGAAAATGTATGAAAGCTTTTTTTAATCATAACGAGTGACATACTCAAATCATGCACGCAACCACGATTTTGTATTGACCATAACTTGTTAGAAAAATCTTAATAGGCCATACTAAATTACAAGTCGAAATTCCAGCTTGTCATTTTTTTTTTTTAAAAATAAATTTTACATTATGCGTTTGAATCATTAGTGTAAAAAAATTAAAATTATTGCACAAAAAATAAATTTCTAAAAAATTGAGTCTTAATATGTAATAATTGTATCTCATCTTTTTTTTTGCTAGTTCTTCGATCACATCATTTATGCCAACTTCAATATTTCGATGATTTAATAAACCCGAACCAATTAGATGTTCGTACCTTACTCTGCTTCTCAAATAAACCTTTCAGAATTCGTAACGTTGAAAAAGATGCTTCATTTACGCACGATCTGACTGCTTGAGCGGCAATTATTTTTTAATAAGAAACATTAGGATATATATTTTTGTTCAATTTGCCTAATACGTCAATTATATTTGTGCATATTGCAATTTTGGAAATTTTATGGAACTTCTATTTATGAAAGCTAATTAAAAAGTGAGGTGGTTTGTTGAAATAATATAAAATTTACAAAAAAATCTACAAATAAATGTAACTTTGTTTCTGTCAGTTTATAATTGTTTGGAAAAGGCGCAACAAATTTTAGTAATATAGATTTGCGATTAATAAACCTCTTTCAACTGGCTCAACAATGGTTTTAAAAATATAAATATTGCTTTTCTGAAAATTCTTTTATCGAACTGGCTGGTTCTTTTGTTGGAAAATAATTCTCTTATTTTTAAATTACAAAAATTGAATTTTTGAAATCACTAATAACAATGATTTTAAAAATTGAATTTCGGATTCTTTCCGATTAGAATTCTTTTGAATAATAATGCCGTCAATAAAATCTAATGCAGCATAAAGTTAATTGTCAGATTTTTCTAACAATTTGCACAGAAGAAATGTATACCTGAGTAATTTACCGAAGGTATGCGATGATATTAAAACATTTGACTCAAGACATGCCATAACATTTCACCAGTAGATGACGTATCTGTCATTCCAAGACACTTTCTTCTAAGTTGTGAACTATGGGATTGAAGAGTTCTCTATAGCATTATTACTCCATCTACTAGGACGTAGCAATATTAACTTTTTTACCTTTTGGATCCCGGGGCCTGATGGCCGAATGGCTAGCGCTCTGGCGTTCGGTACCATAGGTATCGGGTTCAAAAATCCCGGCTTTGCCCATGGGTGTTGTAGTGGTTCGGAATCCACTTTAAGCCGTAGGTCCCGGTTCTAATAGGATCGTAGAGCGCTGCGGGGCATTGTTACTCCGCGTCCGTGGCTTACCATCAAGTTACACGCGCCCCCTGGGTAATGCAAAGTGAGTAACATAGTTGCAGCCCTTATGGCGAAGATCACGGTCTATTTGCCAGCTGCATTAGAAGGAAACCTTTTGGATCCCGCAATACATTCAATATTTGCTATCAATGTTTCTTCTTTCCGGAGTAAAATATTATAAATTTTATCAATTATATTCACTGTTTTTTCAATATAATTTATTTTTATAGCATTTCCTGTTATCAAAGTCGAACTGTGGGATGAATAATGCTCATGGAACACTTGAGGGTATATAATTGTGAAATGATAGTTTATACTCCATTAAATTTTCCATTTATAGAAGCTACATCATCTTAAACTTGTCCATATAAAAGTTAAATAAATTTCATAATTTTCAGGAAATTCAATCATCGTATTGCCAACGTTTGTCCTGTAGTATTTGAAAACGGTGCGAATTGTAAAAATTGTTTGAATATTCTTATTTCATTATCAGTTACATTAATGAACGGAAATAAAACTGATTATCGATATACTATATATAAGTTTTATCGACTTTTATGGGAAAAACACTGAGGAATATCTGGCTCACACCATCTGACGTAGAATTAATTTTTTTACAGGCCGATATAATTTGGTTTTCAATATTACAACTAATACACGGTGCCCCTTTTGAAGCGCATTGAAAATGCTTAATTAAAACTGAACGATGGTTTTAAGGAATAATACCTTTCAAATTTGAGATAAACTGAATGATATACAGGATGAATTGATTTTGAAGAAATATCTTGATTCTAGTTATTTTAGCCCAAGATCTAAACCTGTATACAATGGTAAGAGAAGCAAGTTGCTCACTGGGGAGTTCGGAATGCGACTAATGAGAAACACAGCCCCTGACTAAATTGTGTCTAATTTTTTGTAAACGTTGATTTTGAGGTGGACCCGTAAATATCTTCCTAATAGTCTAGTTTGGATCCAACAGTGGCTCCATATATTTTTTAAAGTAGTTCCGATTCTGTTCCCCACATGGCACTTAAGAATTTTAATGCATAAAAGATCTTTCATCTTCTCCAGGTAGTTAATATGCGCTTTGAATGCAAGCTTGAAATCTAATAAAATACGTAATAATTTCACTGTTTTTCACATGTATTTTACAGAAATTATAACGGAAAGACAGCAGTCGTTTTTGCAAGAACAGATTACAACTTATTGCATTTTAAATTATTAAAGTGTAGGTGCACAAATAGCCGAGTTTGTGTCTCTCGAAGGCGTTCACTTTAACTGAAACCGTAACATCTCTTCAAGAATGGGGTACTCGTTTAAACGAATACTCTCTTCCCGTAAGTATCCAGTAGCCTTCAGTTTTCTGTGAATGAACAAAACCAAAAATCGCATGCATTATGTATAAAAGAGGCCAAGTGAATTTAAAAGGCAGGCAGCAGTAGTCTTTTCCGGAGCACGAATAGTTTCCTTTTTGCTTATTCTGCAGCGGCCGAGGGCGTATTCATGTGTCGTCTGCCTACGAATGACCTCATGGCAGACTGCACTAAGATCATCGTGGCATTTCGACACCAATCTTTGGGCACACTCCGGCGTGGAATATTAAACCACGGTTAGAAAACAACAGTTGGTTGCACCCGTAACAGCCAGATTATGTGTCACGTTATTCCCCCTCGCATGTGCGATGTCACTAGCTAATGATTTTGCCATTTAATGAAATTCACAAAACCTGTTCCCCATGTCAAGCTTTCCGTATTCAGGATTCGGTGTGTGCTCTATGAAGCGTTGACCGCGGCTATTTTGGAGCATTGTTACACAACAAAACAGATGGACGGTTTTCTTATGTGAAGTGCGGCAGCTTGATAAAATATTCGTGGGAAGGCCTGTGTTGCTGTCAAACAAAATTTTGTTTAAGGAAAACTCGAACTGTCAGAATTTCTAATGTGAATTCAGCTTAGAGAAGTTAATATTTTACTTGTTTCGGGTAATCTGGTTTTATAAAGAGCTGTCAAAATGTGAAGATTTTGCATTTCCTCAATTGTTTGGTCACGTTGTATTGTGTTATTATTACATTTTCGATAAAATAGTAGAAAACCAAACTCAATTAAAACAAAAGTAATCAACAATAGAATATTTAATAAAATTAAAATAAACTGGCAGTTTAAGTTTTGTAAATTACTAAGTTTGGGTTATTTTTTTTTATACTGAAGACTTCCGGCAATTTTTAATTGTAGAGCTTATGCAGTTTTTCCTGACGTAATATAGTGGACAAAATTCTCTTATGTTTATATCAAATAACATTGGAATATTCTCTAATTCTTAAATAGTCTTTTCTTAAACTAGAGCAAAATCTCATCTCGAAAGGAAAGGTTTTCTGAAGTTAAAGCGATGATAGGAGAATCTCGATGCTTTTTTTTTTTACATTTTAATTTAATATTCAATAACAAAGTATTTTACTTAGGTTTGGTTTGTCGCACAACGGTTATTTTGTGTACACTTTAGGCTAATTAGACCGGGACCTACAGTTAAATTATTTATTAACTGTAGTAGCGTATTAACTTATTTTGTTACATTTAGGCAGTGGATTCCGAACAACTCACAAACATCCATGCCCCTCCAGGATTCAACTGTGGTACCAAAGGAGAGAGCGCCAGCCAATTGGCCATTATGCAGCGTTTATCTTTGGAGATCATGATTCAATCAATCAGAAGTGGAATTTACATGTAAATCTCATTTTTCCAAGTCGTTTAATTCATAAAATTTAAACAAAAACATAAAATATACACTAATTTCTAATAATTCATATTTTGTTTTAATGGAATACATATTGTATGTGAATTTATAAAGCATAGTAAAAAGTTACCGAACAAATCAAGATTTTAAGATTTTTAATTTTACGACTTTAAGAATCTTAAAGTGAAAAAAAAACTGATTTTCATTGACAGCAATTAAGTGAGGCACAGATGATTCAGAGATGATTAGAGGAAAATCAGAAATCGATCAGAAGATCAGATTATCGTACCTTAATGGTAAATTATGGTTAAAATGAATAGTTGCATTATGGCTTGTTCATTCTTTACATTTTGAAAAGTATAGGAGTATCTTAAAGCAAATGTTTTTCTTTTTTGATCTATACTTCGTGAAGATGATAACATTCGACTGTAAGGTCGTTATAAAAAGCAAAATATTTGTGCAGAAAAAAAATTGGATTTCAAGATATGTTTAAATAAATATTTCAATCAATTGTTTTTCAATTTTTTTAAAAAAATTAAAATGATATATACAACAGTGTCTAAAGATTAAAAATATTTGTTCAAATTATCTACATTTTTAAACAGTTTCCAAACAGAAACCATTTTAATTTATACCACATTAAGACAGAAGCGAACATGATAGTGCCTAGCAGTTTCAATATCAACTAAAATAACAAAATCATTCAAATTTCATTCACTTGTATATTTCAAGCCTGAACATAAGCCTCTTCAAATCTTAATAAAAATATCTTTAACGTATTTTTCTTAATAAAGATATGTTTATTTATTCCAGCCAGTTTTACTTGTGGCCCAACTATTATTACTGCGGAATATTTTATATGGAAGGAATAAAAGTTTAATTTCGCTGATGGTATGAACTTAAGAAAACCTTCTATAGAAAATGTGACATTTTCTGATTGACAAGCGGACTGGTTGAAGTTCTTTACAAGATGGATTTTCAAATGTGGGGAAGTTGTGTAAAATTATCTCAAAAAGACAAAATTATTGCTTCTCGCACATGAAATTATCTCAAAAGACAAAATTATTGCTTCTCGCACATGAAATTATCTCAAAAGACAAAATTATTGCTTCTCGCACATGAAAGATTGACAGACTAATCGAAATTATCTCCACTGTCATAAATACATCAACGCTATAGATTCACGAACGCGTTTAAAAATCGTTCATAGGAAAAAATAGAATGCATAAATAACAAGCAGCAATTGCTTATAAATATCATAAGGAACAGCTATTTTGAATAGATAATGCACATAACTTGAATTAATTAAAACTGATAACTGTAGAAGCACCAACAAATAATTTAATGGCATTAACATATCAATCTATTTCATAGATAACTAAAAACTTATTTTTTATCATTTTATTTGCTGTCTAATGAATAGAAGGTCGATTTACATACGAAAATAGACAAATCTAATACTCATTACCGAAAATGATATCGGAATTCTACATTGAATTTTAAATTAGTTGTAACTTTGAAGGTAAATTAAAAATTTACATAATTATACATTAAATTTCTCAACACATTTCTTAAGACTCTGGAAGTTCAAAGAATCTTAATTAGTAAAGTATAAATAGGTTAAAAAATAAACAGCTAACTATTGAGAAATATTAATAATTAACGCAAACAGATATTCTGTTCAGTCAGAATTTATAGAATTAAAATTATAATAATAATTATTTATAATTAATTATGCGAAACCTTCATATATTTTAAAGTGCATACCTTCGTGTATTCTAAAGTGAAAGAATTGTAAAGCCTTCATATATTAATTTTCACAGAATGCTTTGACTTATTCAAGATGCTCAGGTGATATAGCATGTTCTATTGAAACAAGTTTTACTTAAAAGGATTTGCAATTAAGGATTAATCCTTTGCGGTCCAACGTCGAGTCTGAATCGGTTTCATCCATTCTTTGCCATAATTCTACGTCGAGTGGGCTTGACGCGGTTTTTAAATTTAAGTGTACATCGTTTAACGATTTTAGTATTTCTTTTTTTTTTTGATGGTAATTATTTTTTGTTATTTATTTACTTTTGCGTAGCGTAGTACGTATTCATTTTTTTCTGTGAGTTACAACGGGTGTCGCTATATTTAGTCGTGTTAGAATCTCGTTAAAAATTACATTTTACTTACTATTTTATACAGCATATAAATATATGAAAACTCGATTAAAATTGCTAGATTTACAATGTATTGGATATAACTAATTTATACAGACCGACTTCTAGGGAATAGGAAAAAAAAAAAAAAAAAAAGCGATTCGGACCGACTTCTAGGGAATAGGAAAAAAAAAAAAAAAACCGACTTCTAGGGAATAGGGAAAAAAACGATTCGGACCGAATAGGAAAAAAAAAAAAAAAAAAAACGATTCGGACCAACATCTAGGGAATAGGAAAAAAAAAAGCGATTCGGACCAACATCTAGGGAATAGGAAAAAAAAAAAAAAAAAAAACGATTCGGACCGACTTCTAGGGAATAGGAAAAAAAAAAAAAAAAACGATTCGGACCGACTTCTAGGGAATAGGTGAAAAAAAAAAACGATTCGGACCGACTTCTAGGGAATAGGAAAAAAAAAAAAAAAAAACGATTCGGACCGACTTCTAGGAATAGGAAAAAAAAAACGATTCGGACCGACTTCTAGGAATAGGAAAAAAAAAAACGATTCGGACCGACTTCTAGGGAATAGGAAAAAAACGATTCGGACCGACTTCTAGGGAATAGGAACAAAAAACGATTCGGACCGACTTCTAGGGAATAGGAAAAAAAAACGATTCGGACCGACTTCTAGGGAATATAGGGAATAGAAAAGAACCGATTCGGACCGACTTCTAGGGAATAGGAACAAAAACGATTCGGACCGACTTCTAGGGAATAGGAAAAAACCGACTTCTAGGGAATAGGAACAAAAAACGATTCGGACCGACTTCTAGGGAATAGGAACAAAAAACGATTCGGACCGACTTCGGGAATAGGAACAAAAACGATTCGGACCGACTTCTAGGGAATAGGAAAAACTAGGAACAAAACGATTCGGACCGACTTCTAGGGGAATAGGAAAAAAACGATTCGGACCGATTCTAGGGAATAGAACAAAAAACTTCCGACTTCTAGGGAATAGGAAAAAAAACTATTCGGACCGACTTCTAGGAATAGGAAAAAAAACGATTCGGACCGACTTCTAGGACCGACTTCGGGAATAGGGAATAGGAAAAAAAACGATTCGGACCGACTTCTAGGGAATAGGAAAAAAAACGATTCGGACCGACTTCTAGGGAATAGGAACAAAAAACGATTCGGACCGACTTCTAGGGAATAGGAAAAAAAACGATTCGGACCGACTTCTAGGGAATAGGAAAAAAAAACGATTCGGACCGACTTCTAGGGAATAGGAAAAAAAAACGATTCGGACCGACTTCTAGGAATAGGAACAAAAAACGATTCGGACCGACTTCTAGGGAATAGGAAAAAAAAAACGATTCGGACCGACTTCTAGGGAATAGGAACAAAAAACGATTCGGAAAAATAGGAACAAAAAACGATTCGGACCGACTTCTAGGGAATAGGAACAAAAACGATTCGGACCGACTTCAGGGAATAGGAAAAAAAACCGATTCGGAACCGACTACTAGATTCGGATTTCTGGAGAATAGGAAAAATTTGGACAGCAAAGGGTTAAAACATAGATTTAACAATATTTGGTTTGTCGATCTACCTTTATTTTTTCTGTACACTCCGCTAATTAGACAGGGATCTACAGATTATGTGGATTCCGAATCACTCACAAACATTCCCGCCACTACCGAGATTCGAATTTGAAGCCTGTGGCACTAGAGGCCAGAGCGCTAGCGAATTGGAAATTAAGACGCCTAGATTTAACAAGGAACTGAATCAGGTTAATAGTATACCAAAACGTATAATAGCAGTTAATTTTAACGATAAATTTAATGGTCCGTTTCGAAAAAGTGCATGTAAAACAAAAATATTTCAACTTGCTTTTATCAGATATTTAACGCAATAAAAATTCTATTAGCATATTACAAATTTAGTAATTGATCTTGTAACGAGAACGGAATTAATATTCTAAGTAAACTAAAATTTCATTTCCTTTTATATGTGGTCAATAAACTTTCTGCAGCTTTTCCTCATCATGTTTTCCGTCAACTTAATAGCATCTTGACATTTGATTCAGAGTAGAATGTCACAAATATTGTGCTATGTGTGACAGGAATATTTTATATCGCCTATTATTTTCAAAGGGCCACTTTGCACTTGAGTTATAATCTGTTATCAAGATTAACTGTTAATAGACACAATGCATTCGAGATGAAAATGAAAGTACAATCCAGGCAACCGTTTTTAAGATTATCTTCGTACCCATATTTAAGAATGCTTATATTGTTTTTGTAAGGGGGAAGTGAATTTGATTTGAATACATTAGAATAAAAAACGCATTTAAGTTGTAGTTTATTTACTTTGCTAAAACCTTCAATTATGATTAAAAACTGTTGTAATTTAGACAGAAATTCCTGGTTTATAACCTCGAGGCATATCACTTAACCTGAGGCATACTAATGCGAGTACATAAAAACATGAATGCAGTAGAGATTAAATTGTTATCACAGAAGTTTGAATTTGAATAAATAATTTGATGCATCTAGTTTGTAAACTGAACTAGCTAAAGGTAAAAAATCTACAACTAGTCATTTTCCGTTCAATTTAATAAGTTATCAGGTAAAAAAAAAATTAGATAATCTATATATCAACCCTACTCAGTAAAAAACATTTCCTGCCTTGAAATCTACCATTAGGCAGACGGCCTTGGCCCACCACGGGGCTATTGCGCCAATGAGGAAAAAGAATCTATATCTGAAATAGTAATCTATTAATTTCAGATATAATTCGTTAAACTGGTAATTTTATATTAGACTGATATAATTTTAGTGCGTAACAAGCTTTTGAAAACATGTAAATCTATTTAAAAATATATACATTTAAAGAAGTATTTATTATAAGAATTTAAATAAATGTGTGAACACAACAGTCTAGTCTTTTTCGGGACTTCAGAATAAACGTTTTTTTTTTTTGTTCTAATGCAGCTGGTAAACACTTAGACAGCTTGGTCTTGGATGCCTTAAAGCAAGCGCTGCACAGACGTACTCACTTTGAATTACCCAGGGGGCGCGTGCAACTTGAAGATAAGCCACGGAGTAACAATGCCCCCGCAACGCTCTACGATCCTGTTAGGACCGGGAACTACTGTTTAAAGTGGATTCCGAACCCCTACAAACATCCATGGCACCGCTGGGACTCGAACCCGAAACCTGTGGTACCGAGCGCCAGAGCGCTAGCTACTCGGTCATTCAGGCTCAGTATGAATAAACGTTAGAGAAGCAAAAACTTTGCATTGAAAATGAAATAAAATTATAATTCTGTCAGTTAGTAATTTAAGAATTTAGAATTTAATCAGAATTTAATAATTTTCACTAGATTTGTCGCTCTAATGTCATTTTGTACACATTTTTGACTAATTAGACCGGAACCTACAGTTTAACCCGAATTCCGACCACTAACAAACATCCATGCCACCGCCAGGATTCAAAGCTGAAGCCTGTGACATCAAAGGACAGAGCGTTAGCCAATTGGCCATCTGGCCAATATAGTTGAAGTGTTAGTGAAAGAACAGCATGGAATTAATTTAAATTTTCCTTTAAGTAATTTTGTTATTTCAAATATACTCCCAGTTAACCATTGTAATAATGTTAACTAGCCTTTTAAAAATCTTTCGGTTCCTAGAAACTGATGTTTTTAGGAAAAATATAATTAAAAAAATAATCCATCCATTGATTTAAAAAAAAAATTTATCTGTTTCGATACATTTTAATAAAAATTAAAATATTGTAAATTAATTTTAAATATATCATTAAAATTTAATTTAGATCCATTTCTTTTGGAAAATGCGTCTTAAATGAATTACAAAGACAGCCAATTTCGGAAAGTAAACAATCAATCGGTGTAATAAATCAATTGTGACCGAAAGGTTTTTGAATGGTGGGTGTTAGCTTCTATTTCCAAAAAGGACATCATCCAAGGTTAAACACGTTCGCGATTTGGGTTAGTTATGCAAAACGTTCAGCCCGTATGAAATAATTCAAGTTCCTACGTTTCCTCACTTTTCATATATTAACAAAATAATTTAAGAAATTTGATATAAATTTTATACCGAGTCAGATTTACATTATTGTATTCGGAAAACGATGATAAAAAAAGAAAGAGGAAGAAATTACTACTTAGATTAATATCGCGATAAATGTTTATTAATCACAATAAAAAACAAACTTTTTAGGGCCTCGAGTTTCATTCTAAATTTGATTTTTTAAATTACCCCAATTAAAATATAAGCTACTGAAAACATTCGACTTTTTCAGAAAGTGATAAAAGTATTTACGTATTAACGGTACCTTGGCGACAGTTGCGCCAATAAGAGCACACGCGCCAACCGCCGCTACAGATTTGGCGCCAATCTACACTTAAAATTTTTGTTCCAAATAATAAAATGTGTATGAAACACTTCATTTAAAATCAAGACGCTTTCAAAATATTTTTATTCCAAATAATAAAGATTGGCGACACTTAAAACCGCCAAGTCTGTCGTCAAGGTACCGTTAATATGTAAGTACCGTGATAAATATTCCATTGATATTCAGAATATGACATTCAGAAAGTGAAATGCCAATGGATGCATCTACTTTGCATGAGAAATGTTTCTTGTCGTTTTGCATTGTATAATTTGTTTCTTCAATTTTTTTATAGCAAGTAGTGTGAAAATGTCTTGTACTTATAAATGTTTATAAACGGAATCAGCACTGTTAGAGGCATGCTTTCAACGGACAGAAATGTGCAACTTCTTGCAAAAATAAGTAATTTATAAAAAAAAAAAAAAAAGTAAACCATCTTAAGAATTTAACCGACTACTGTAATTATTCAACTAAAAATTATATTAAGTTGATATTCTACTATGTTATTTAATATGCCAAAGTATAACCAGCATCGTTTAGAAAAACACTTGGAAGTGAAAATCACGAATATACTAAAATTTCAATTAAACGATTTCTTTGTGGTTTCTTAGAGATCAGCTGGCTCAAATTTTGAGTACAAATGATATAAATGAATGAAATAAATTAGTTTATTTTGGATTATTTAAAGAAGCTAAAATCCTCATATGCTATACGTTTTAAACGACTGAACTAGCAAATTTAAGTAGTAAAATCAAAGGCTATCTAGAATGTGTTAAAGATCTTTAAGTCTAATTTTATACATATTAAGAAAACGTGCGAAAAATAATTTAAATATTTAAAATCTAAATATTTCTGAATAAATAATTTTCAAGAAGCTGTTAAAATTTAATTTAAAAGGACGAGTTAGACATATTTCAATAATTCATACGGAATTTCTTTTTGGAAATGCTTATTGATTAGTCAATACAAATAATTTCTCTCAAAACTAAAAATGTTGAAGTAATAAAATCTAAATAATTGAAATCTTAAATAATTAGCAATTATTTTGAAAAAAAAATAAATTTTTATAAGCGTAACTGTATTTGACATAACATTAAAAAAAAACATCAATTATATTAAAAATAAAAAAAAAAAAACGTGGCATTTGTATCAAAAATTCATAATGCATAATATATACAAAATAAGAAATTAATAAAAAATCTTGTTATTTGCAAGTACTTTTAAATGGAATTGAATTGGACAAAGATTCATTTAGCCTAATCAGCAAATAAGATGCTTTCATCTTCCAGGTTCACCTATGCTTCTACTTTTGCTTCCCAAGGTCATTTGAAGGAAGGGAACAATACAATAACGTTAACGCTTTCGCTACAAATTGATAAAGAACTGTATTCAAATATAAAATATTCTCTATCGGTGTATTATTTGATGCAAATATTTTAAATGTAAAAAAACAAATTAGTTAATAGAATTTCTATACATATATTTACATCATAAGTACATAAATATAATAGAAAATAATTTATTTCAAGTCTGTCAATTGCATTGCATGTATATATTAACATCATTGATTTAAGAACAGATGCTTTACAAAGATAAATGAAATAACTTTGGTTTCATCAACTTAAATTTTGTAAAAGTATAAAATGGTGTAAGGTTGAAATATATAAAAAGCAATTTGGTATTTATAAAGAATATTAAAATAATTTTATTTCTTAAATTATTTTCCCCATTAGAAAACTATTGTTTCATTACCGACATTTATACGATTATGAAACTATCCTTTTTGAGGTACCAAAAGTGGTCATGGTAGAAGTTATTAAACACGGTGCAAAATTTTTAAAAATGCAATACTAACAAAATTGGTGTTATATACATTTAAAAAGAATTCATTTGTCTTAGTTTAAATTAGGATTGATCCCCAAATACCCAATACAGAAATGTAAACCAGGTTGGCTTCAATGTATATACTTGACATAAACTTATGCACTACTTTAATTATTATCCTTCTTGTATCTAAATAAACCTTTACAAGTGGACAATTTCAAGGCAACCCAATATTTGCTGGCAGTTTTAATTTCCATATTCTCTTTTTACAGTTTTTAAGAAATTCTCTCAATAAGAGAATGCAATTACGAATTTAATATGAAAATATTAAGTTCCTCTTAAATATAGAATTTTTGTATGTATATTTTATGTAAAACTCCATTAGTTAATGTAATATTCGTTTCAAATTTCAAAACAACAGTTAATTGTTTTTGTAATTTTATTTTTTATTGCATTGCAATATTGCTATTTTAATTTGCTAATAATAAAAATTAGGCCAATAAAACCAACCTAAGAAAATATTAAATACTTGATATGAACCAATAGTATCTCAATATATATCACATTCATTGGATATTTAAAAAATATTAAATAAAAAATTGGACTTACCAATAGCTAGTAAGAAGCGCTGTAAAATCTCGAATTTGAAGAATCTCATGATGGTACTTGTTGACTATTGTTACCGATAACTATACAAAAATATTATTATTTTTTAAAATAAAAATAAACCTAATTTGTAAAAGAAGCGAGCGGGAAAGCAGGTAAAAAACAATGCAGACTTAACCTCACATGTTCCGCGTAAACACACACAATTCAAAAACACGAGCACATTTAAAACAGATCACTGCACCACGAAAGTGTGGACAACTAAGTCCACATTGTAGAATAATCCTTTCCCATTTTGAAGAGGCTCTTTTGGGCAACATTTATAAACTCATCGAAATAAAATCAGCTGACCCAAAGTGGCTCGAACACAGTTACTGCTGGCTGCAGAAGATTTATTTTTTCGAAAACATCTGCGCGTGTTACGTTCTTTCCGAATTTAGAGTGAGAGTTTCGCAGGTGTGTGCCCGTTACCACCTCGTATCGGATCTGGTACCGAAAAGAACCGTTACTTGCAGTTTCAGTTCACTTAACGGGGCCATGAGTGCGACGTCTGCCGGTAGGGGTCGCTGGTGGATAAAAGGTAGAAAAGTCGAAAACGAAACGAAATCGAATAGTTGCGATGCGCGCCCTGTCTTGTTTTCGGTTTTATCGAAATTAATTGATTCGTCTCCAGTTTGAAGATGAAACGGGTTGGACGGGTATAAGGAAGCGATGGTAAAATAAATGATGGAAAGGTAATTAATGAAGAAGAAACTCATTAAAACATTGTGGTCATAAAAAAAATCAGAAGAAAAAAAAAAATCAAAGGGTTTCTTACCTTATTTGGTTTACAGAATTTCATTAATCGAAAATCCCTATAAAAAAAAAAAAAAAAAAGCAATATTTATGGATCACGATTATATTTTGTACGGGTTAATCTTACGCTAATTGGGTATAATCCAATGTGTAACTTAAATGATTGGATTAGTTTAGATAAAGAGATAAATTAAATTTTTAAACCTCATTTTTTTTTATCTAATGAATTTCATAAATTGTGAGCCCTGGTTTCTTTTGTAATTTTTAGGATTAGGATTCTAAATCGAATCCCAATTCGAATTCTTTTTCTTGTTCAAACAACAAACTGGCAAACACTTAGACAGTTGTCTTTGATGCCTTAAGGCAAGCGCTGCACTGATGTTACTCGCTCAGCACTACCCAGAAGGTGCGTGTAGCTTGAAGATAACTTACGGACGTGGAGTAACAATACCCCCGCAAAGCTCATGTTAGACTGGGACCTATGGTTTAAAGTGCATTCTGAACCACTACAAACATCCATGGCACCGCCGGGACTCGAACCCGAAACCTGTGGTACCGAACGCCAGAGCGCTAGCCAGTCGTCCGTTCAGGCCCCTAATTCGAATTCTAAATTTAGAGAGAACTTTTGTTGTTAAAATAAAAAATTTGATCTTTGGCAAATGAAATTTTTATTTTTTAACTATTGGCTTTTAATTTGTATTTAAGTATTTTGATCGGTAAACCTGCTAATCATGTCTATGCTGGGAATGGATGCGATAAATATTTAATCCCAAAAATCTTTCTGTTGTTTTAGAGAAAGAATATGAACGGTAGATGCGGACCACCAGATAATATAGTGGCTTGATAGCCGAATGATTAGCGCTCTGGGTCCCGGTGCCACATGTTTCAGATTCGAGTCCCGGCGGTGCCATGGTTGTTTGTAGTGGTTTGGAATCCCTTTTAAACCTAAGTCCTGGTCTAATATGACTGTAGAGCATTGGGCGTAGGGTTAACAACCCTACCTAGTAAAAATAAAAGAAAGTATCTCTCGTCTCGAAATCTGCCATTAGGCAGACAGTCTTGTCCCACCATGGGGCTATTGAGCCGATGATGATGGTGATGAATTTAATACTGTAAACCCAATGAGAAATATCGCGATGTCTGATTCATATATAAGATATAGGCATATTTCTTTTGTATATGGGTTTCCATTTATATATGCCACGCACAACCGCCGACAGATGACGAAGGGAAGACATTGTCTACCTAGAGTCGGATTGTCTATCGTCTGATAGTCTATCGAGAATACATTGTCTTAAAAAGGGAAACTATTCAGCATTTGCTCGTCTTATGATAGAAAATCCAGAAAACTCCTACCATGCTATCTGACTGTCAAGGTGAAACGTTAATAAAAGCCATCGAGTTTCCTTAATTCCAAAGCAGTTTCTACAGAGGATACTGTTAGCAGATTGAAAGTTTAATATTCCTGCGTATTAGATGTTTATCACAAGATGAATACATAAATTTATTGCCGCTAATTAGTGTGTATAATTTATTGAATAAAAACTCGTGGTAAAAAGAAGGATAATTTGCTTAACATGTTTGGTAATTCTTTTGTCTTAAATTCAAGATCATTTAATAAAAGTCTAATTTGCAATATAAATGGGATTAGTTAAAATTTTAACTCGTACTCCTAATTGGACGACGATAAAAAGGTTTTTATTTCCTTGTAGAGATTATGCAATGATTTCCTCAATAACGTCGTATGTGTTAAATTCCAACATATTGTTTTTGTTTAAATAAATTGATGCTATTTTGCAAACGCAAAGACTGAAACTTGTCATGCAATTCATATTTATATTTAAAAAAATTAAATACAGAAAAGTATTTAATTTTTAGAAAGACTGAAAAAGATATTAACTATTTCTCTTCTTCATTCATTGGTGCAACAGTCCCATTGTGGGGCAAGGCTGTCTGCCTACTGGCATATTTCGAAATAAAAGATGCTTTTTTTTTTGGTAGTATTGTCAACCCTACGCCCAAAAGTAATATTAGACCGGGATCTACGATTTAAAGTAAATTTCGAACCACTAAAAACAACCAAAGCACCGCAGGAGCTTGAACTCGAAACCTGTGGTAACGAGCTCTAGTCACTCGACCATGAGGCCCCATATTAATTATTCTACTCAATTTAAATCATTAATACAGCTGCATACTGGATGTAATATTTATAATTTCTTAGTATGTGATCTAACAAGTCAATAATAAAAAAAAAAAATAATAAGGTTTTTACAATAGATTTCTTTTTAATTAATAGATTATTTCATTTCCAATCTAAAGTAAATAACAAGAGGAAAAGAAAAGTGTGAAGGTTATACGGCTTAGCAGACACAATGGAAAATAAATCAATTAATATAAATATAAACTGGCTTCTGGTTCACACTTGTAATTGTAATTGATCGATTAAGATTGTTTAATTTATTTTTTCTTTCAAAATTGTTCTAAAATAAAAGTGAAAGATAAATCATGCAGAAAAATTCAAAACTGTTCCAAATGTTTATTATACAGTGGATTTAATTGTATCATGAATATATACAATTTTTTTCTTAATGATTTATTATATCATTAGGAAAAACAATAGTGAAATAAATGAATCAAAAATACTTAAATAGTGCAATAAATCATTTAAAAATATCTAAATAGTGCAATCAAGCAACAAATTCAATTAAACACATCAATAAATACCTGAAAATATCTATTTAGTAACATAATCAGGATTGTTATTTTACCAAGTGCATGCATGCATTTTAATTTTTCTACTAATCAGCATTGATGCTTTGGAATTATTTTCTATTTTAATCTGGAGAGAATCTTGTTCAAATCCCACAGAAACACTGCAATGGCTACCAAATACCAACTTTGTAGCTATCAAGCACACTTTACTTTCTTCTACTACATTTCACTCCTAGGGCTATGTAGCATCAATTAAAAATTTAAAGGTGTAAAAAGGGATACAAAACAAAAATATACTATTACAGAAATACATTTCATTGAATTAAGAATTACCAACTAAACTGTGCCACTGTATTGTACCAATCACAATTTAGGAATGAGTATTCTCAACTGCAACTGGGATTGCCACTAATCGTCTTCTCCTTCACCAATTCACTTTAGCACACCAGGTTTCAGGTTCGAATCTAACGTTGGCATGGGTATTTGTTAGTGGTTAGGAATCCACGTTAATCCGTTTTCCGGTCTAATTAGCCTAAAGTGCACACAAAATGACCGTTGAGCGATAAACCAAACCAAACCTTAACCAACCCAACAGCTTTACATTCAGCCTTTACATTTATCCCCCTCATTCCCTATGAATTCTTGAATTTCCTTCATTTACTCTCCTATACCATATACACAACAAACTACCCTCTGTATATTACGCCTGATTATTAATACTTCTAAAATAAATTCAATGAATCTATGAAATACAAAAATTTAATCAGTGTATATTCCCTTAACGGGACTAAAATCATGACGTCACTTCACTTCAGTCTGCAGTGAGCAATACATAACGGGTTTCTTAAAAGTTTAAGAGGTAGTTTTCCAGTCAGGTAAGGTTCGCTTTTACTTTTATTCCTCGCAGTCAATGAAAGGATAACGGAATAAATAAAAGCACACTTTTTCTGACATTGAATTAAATAAAGACGATTTCGTCACAATTCTATAAATCTTCTAGATTCGAAAATGTTTTTGTGATACCTTTATGATGAAGAATGTCTAGAATGGTTTTTAATGTCACCTATATTTTTATTTTCATGCGGTTTAATAAGTTTTTAACATTTCGTTGTATTGGTTTGCAAAATGAGATAATTCTTTCATGGTTATTAGAAGTTTCTTTTGAAGAAATTTGTTTGCAGTAATGATCAATAAATTAAAAAAAATTCTATAAATATACTTTTACTTCATTTCTGGAAATGTTTTAATAACTGTTTGATGTTTCTACTATTCATTTTTCTTATTCAATTCCTTCTATTAGCTCACACTCTCCCTATATATAAATCTTGTTCAAATTTTCAATCGTTCATAAAATGCTTTTTATTTCTCCACTCAAGTTCAAATACATTTTTTTGAACTTGTAGTGGATGACACTGATGTTAATACAGCTTTTTTCAAATATTAATTCATTCAGTAAATTTCATTAATTAATTTTATTTTTTTACATTTAAAAGTTGCATATATCTACCAATAGATGGCGCCAGATAAACTTAAAATGAATGAAAATTATTTATAAAGGACTTTTCCGCAATATAGCCAAAAAAGTAGGAATTGACTTAAAAATTTTTTTTTTTTTTTTTATGATACTTGTTTGACTATTCAGTTCCACAATTCTTGAAATTTTTTTCAATAAATGGAAAATGCAGCACATTTTGAGCATGTATTGCTGTATTGATGTAACATTTTGAGCATGCATTGCTGTATTTAACACAACACATTTTGAGGATGTCCACATGGTGCCCGGTGGTTTCAGTTACTGTCACAGTTTTCAGAAATCAACATACTTAATGGAGATTGTGACAGAGTGTGTAAATCGTCTCCATCGACAGTAAAGCATCTTGGTGTTTTGGAAGTTTTCCTTTCTTTCTCTTATACGATTTGCAAATGCAGTTACCTCTAAGAAGTTCTCCCGGAATGCAATATTCTCCCCTCACCAGCTATTAAGTGGAAGTTCTTGGAATGAATAAGTGCAACGTAAAGGCTATAACCAACTATCAATAACAAAAAAATGGAACAAATAACCAAAGTGAGTATTCGATTAGAGGATTATACTGCCAATTCTCAGAATAGATGAAAAGGTTCATTTTTTGTCAGAAATCGAAGAGAGTTATTCTTGCTGACTAGTTTAACAGGTCTCCCCAAGTTTGCTTCAGACTCGACGTATTATGCAAATACTTACAAAAAATATTGATATGAGCTTCCACGTTGACAAAAATATATTTTTATGGTATATCGGCAAGGTTCTTGTTTTACGTACCATGCCATGATTAGCTTACCTGAGGGATCTAATGGGAAGACTAAGTATTTTGTGAGACGTTTAGAAGCCATCATAACTGCATTTAAGTATCATATAGAAAAAAATCCCAGAAAATTTTCACTTTGCTGTCAAAGCGAGAAACTTATATAAGCGGTTACCACCAATAAAATTTTCATCATCAATTTCCCACTTTGCGGTCAAATGCGGTTCACCATTTTTTTCTCTTTCTTAAAGCACTGACTGCAACAGACGCCAACAGCCTATTCACAATTGAATCCTCCTACGCTCTAACAGCGCAGCTTATCACTTGGGCACACATTGAACAATACATCCCTTCCGAATTTAACACTGTTCTTTGGTTGTAAAAATGCGTAATAGTTTTTCTAAGGTAAAAATGAATCTTGACCAATAAAATTTTTCAACTTCCTGTTACCACCTCAATCACATGTACTTGCGAAGCCTTTTTAAAAACACTGTCAGTCATTTATCAGAGAGAAATAATCATAATTTATCTATCAGGAGAAAATATTACGACGATGTCTGAAAAATGAGTTTTAGAGATATTTTGGGATTGTGTGTGCAGTTCTGGCCCCTATTTCAACATTTAAAAAACATTTTCCCCAAATCTTTCATGAATCAAGATTTTGGGGGAATTTGTCCACAGGATGATGGATATTGGAAACTTTACAAATTGAAATAATTGTAATCAACGAAGATTTAATTAAATATTAGTTAAATATTTAAAAACTAATCCATCCTAAATAACACATAAATTATTAATAAATCCTTATGATGTTCTTTCTTTAAATGAAAAACAATTTCCTATGTAAACAAAAAAACATTGATTATGTAATATATAACAATAAGAGCAGATCATTATTTACATTTTTTCAATTTATCATACAACTTCTGCAATCTGTAAAAAAAAGATAATTTTATACTAATATAAACTCTTTTAAAGTATGGAAAAAAATTTGATAAATTTGTTATATATTGGTTAATCATTTTCTTATGTTTTTTTTTATGTTTGCAGATAACACATAAATTTAACTGATAGCTATAAACAAAAGTGATGTATTATTTGCGAAAATAAAACAACCTACTCTTTAACTGACTTTATATAAGCAATTTTCAAACATGGATTGATAAAATCAAATGCTTAATGAAATTTAAAAAATGTTCTCCACTTCGAATCTTCATCAAACTTTTTAATAGACGGGGACGAAACGACATACACACTGACAATTGTAATTTCCCAACAGAATATTATGTAAATAATATTTATTTGTGTTTTTGTAATTGGAAACCAAAGTGATATTGATCACAAACAAAACAATCTTCTTAATTCAAACTTTTAACATGTCTCTGAAAGACACAACTTCGCAGAAATTTCAATGGATTATCGTAACTTTTCTTTTCCTGATGACTTGTTGACTATTTTTTTTATTTATTGTTTAGCTTTTATTTTATCTCCATGTTTGAAACGTAATGAATTCATTTATTTTATTTTTTCCTATTAAATGTTAAGAAATTAATTCATTTCTAGATTTATTTTTTATTATTTTTATAGCTGTTTTTAACTGATGAAATAGAGACAAAAATTGGGGTACCAAAATGAGGGTATAGTATAGCAGGCCTCTGTGGTGTCAGCTGGGCAATAATGAATTTGCTGCATCTATGTCAGGGACAAATACGATAAATATAGTCAACAAATCCTTCTTTGGGGCAGATTAGGAGGATAGGATGAAGCTTTCCAAACTAAATGCCATCTTTGGGGCTGTCCGTTCCAAAGTGCGGTGGCACCATAACTGTGTAGAGTTGCAGATCCACCGTCATGCAACCGAATAACGTTTTATCTGCTACATATTAGTTCTAGTGGCGAAAAATATTGTCAAAACATTGCTATTTGAGCCTACATCAGCTCTATGATAATCAGCATCAGCACTGCTTCTATTATGATGCATTATTTTGCATGGGCTCTTGGACTTGGTCTAGATGTTGGTAACCAAGAGATAAGAAACAATAACATGTTTTTAATATGTACAAATCTCCGTAAGTTTTTGAAAATTTTTAGCCATTCGTAAGACGAAATTTCATTTGAAACACAAAATTTAAGCAAACTCTTTCTTCAACTAATTTGTCCATTGCAGAAATTGTTGAGCACTCAAAATATTTGTTTGCAAAAAACAGTCGATACCAAAATATTGAGTGACAGGTCGTACTGAAATTTCGCGTTGTAACGCAATGCATTGCTACCCACTAATAAAACAAAATTGTTGTGATATTATATGCGTGTATTTTAAATTCTGAATTCCGGGTATTCTTTACACAGAATATCCTCCTTCATTTATGTCTTTTTGAAATATTATCGGCCAAGTGAAGTTGTAAAATTGCAATACTCTTTTAAATTTCTCTGAATCAATTTTACCAAGTTTATGTATATTTAAAAGAAAATTATTTCTTCGAATAAAATAATGAATAAAATTAGCAATAAATAATATTTGTAACATCTAAAAATTTATTCATCACTGGTACAACTTTTGTAGTATCGATGCTTTCATATCTTGCTTATGTTTTCTTGATAATGTTGAAGATTGTTGGAGCTCATTGGCCCCGTCAGGGGCCCTCATCTCAGGTGACGGTAAACATAAAAGAATGAAAACATTCCCAATGCCCAGAAGTTAAAAAGGCAATAAATGAGAATTAAAAAAAGCATAAAAATTCATAAATTGAATTTACGTAGAAGGTTAGAGCAGAACATTACTGGGACTTTTAAAATAGCACTGTGGTTCATATTGTTCGATTTCTTGAATGGCCAGGTTGTCAATATTATTGAAGAATATTTCTGAGAGCTTTTTCCAGTATTTTTTAAAAGGAAGCAGGGAGATGGATCTTTGAATATCATCATTTCTCATGAATCAGTTGGCAATCGTTATTTGTCTAATGGTCATATTTTGTTGAACTTCCAAGGTTTTTAATATTACAGTTAGCCGCATAGGCCCATATCGGGCAAACATAAGCGAGGAGAGGGCGGATCATAAACTTGAAAATCAGAAGCTTATTATTTCTACTCATACTTGAGTTTCTTAGAATAAGGGCATAGAGTCTTCTAATGTTTTTTCAGTATTTTTGTTCGGCACAGTTAAAATGAAAATTCCAGTTTAAATGTTGATGTAGATAAATTCCAAGATATATTGTTTCTGTTTTCCGGAAGAAAAGTTGGTCTTATATTTTCTTTCGGTCTTGCACCGCTTTTATAAATGATTTTTGATGTTATTTTTGCCAAGTAATCTTATACAGGACTAGCATAAGGAATCATATAGCACATTATATTGTAATAAAGGAACTTTCTAACAATAATGGATACAATTTTTGGATTTGTAAAGAAGAACGTACAAAAAAAAAAAAAAAAAAAGGTGCAAAGCAGGATGCTTAACGCCCATTTTCCTGCATCCAGCATTATACTGGTTGCTATTGTGGTTTGTTCACTAACTAATAAAATTTAAACTGTTTAGCAAACTTGCACAATAAAAAAGAAAATATATCGTTGTCAAGTATTTCTTTTTTTTAAAATAGAGAGATTTTCAGAAGTCATGTTAAATCTGTTGCTCACCAGTTCATGACCTTTAAAGAGTTTCATAATCCTATATTGATAGTTTGGTCGTGACTAACACCCATTGGACAAGTTCGGGGAAAGCCATCTCTGTTGTACTTCGTATCATTGTTTCCAATGCATGTCTTCATATTTTAATAACCTAACATGGATGGATAAATTCGTAATAATCGCATGATACATGTAATTTGTTTGCCTAGAATCACAATGAAAATAAAATTTGCGAAGAATAAATATCCTGTTTATGTAAGTATTGGTTCCGCCCTTTTATTATTACCGTAATTTGAACTCGATCTTCCCAACGCGTCAGACAATATAATCAAACTTCAATTGTTCTCAGGTGAAGGTTGGAGATTGAAAGTTAAACGAAATGCGTTCAAATTGAAGGCTTTTTTCTATTATTTATGTGCAGTGTCGATGCCTGGAGAGAAAAAAAAAAATGGAATTTTCAAATTTTCATGCATTGTTCTTCACCAAGAGCTATAACAATGCAATATTTTTTTTGTGTTCAACAATGGCCTATTCTTGAAAAAATTCTAAATTATAGGAAAAAAAGTAAAAACAAAAAAGGCTGTTTATTGATTAATTACTGTCACTAATGTAATGTATTACCTGAAGATTGAAAAGCAATCAGTTGCATATTCAAAAATAATATGCTGTACATAAATTACTGTTAGGGTTTCCATATCTTACAATTCTCAAATGAAAAGAAAAAAAAATAATACATATTTGCAAAGTACAACTTAGACATATCGAATTCCTGAAGGATAGGCCGCGCATCCTATATGAAATTGGGGCAGGTTATCATTGCCAATTTGGCTGCTTTGCCCTGGCAAGGCTTTCAGTTCTTGCAATGGATTCATTCCCATGGGTATATATGGAAACGAAGTCGCTGATCTGCTTGCCGGGGAGGGTAGAGAACTTTGCATTGCTTCTTCCTCTAATCTATGATCGTCTGAGGTACATTCCTATTTCTGGTTAAAGCAAATACCGCTTCGAAAATTCCAAGCAATCATGACTGGTATGCCGCCAAGTACACTGGATGGTAATTGCAGTGCACTTGTCCGAGATTTGCTCAAACTGCTGTATCTAGGCTAAGGACTGGCCACATAATAAGTTCAACATAAAATGAAAATGTGAATACTTACGCTTATTGCCATTGTTCAGCAATCGCTTCTCCCTCTCATATCATTGACTGTATCGGTTCTTCTGTTGGACAGCTGTTGAATGAGGGAGATATTGATTGTGATTAATGCGACATGTTCTTTTGAACCTGGTTTAGGAGCCTAAACCTGGGGGATAAATAACAACAATATAACACAACTTAAACATTTTTAGTTAATTGTATAAATTAAGTAAAATAATTTCCTCATAGCTGTCATAGTGCATGCAATTCGGGTATTATATACCGTGTGCGGTGTAGCTGTTTGGATGGTGGTAGCAATTCTGTACTGAAGTGATTTTTGATAGCTAAGGAATTTATCTACTACATCCACATTATCTGTAGAGATAATTCCTGTTAAAATACTTATAAGAATGCGCCAATGTGGAAGTTCTTGGAATCTAGTTTCTGGCTGATGACTTTGGAAGCAAGACACCAGAGTGCTAGATAAGTCACAAGTTATTTTTACCCCCAAAAAATGAATAATATGATAAAGCATATCAAACATATGAATCGTAAAAGAATAATAGTAAGAGTAATAAAATAATTTCCTTTCGAAAATTTTATTACTGAAATCCTACGAAACTCATTGGTTAAATGAAAAGTAATTGTTCGAGCTTATAGTTAAAATTTAGCCATTTATTTGTGATTTTTTTTTTTATGTGTTATATGAAATTAGATAAAACCTACAATTTTTTCCTATTTAATGATTTTTTTATTTAAACATTATTTAATGTTTTTTTATGTTAATTAATAAATAATTTATTAACTAAATTATAGATATTTAATAAAATTAATAAACTAATTTGGTATTTAAAATTTATTATTAATTAATAAACTATTATTAACTATTAATAAACTGTTATAAAATTTATTATTAATTAATAAACTATTATTAACTATTAATAAACTGTTATAAAATTTATTATTAATTAATAAATCCTTTCTGATGTCGAAAGGATTAATAATAATTTATAGATGAAATTAGAAGGAATTACATGTAAATACTCTATGTATTACATGTAAAGATATATATGCATTATGTACTATGTAAATTACATATGTACTATGTACATATTTAAAAGAATTACATATGTATTTCTCTATTCTAGTACAATAATGTTTGAATATTATACAATGGAGGTTGTACAATAAGCAATTCAATGTTACTCAATTTGTATTGAAATTAAGCCCTAACAAATTCATATTTAAAAAAAAAAAAAAAATGTTTTTACAGATAAATATGAAATATGATAAATGGTTTGAAAAATCAATGGGAAACCAATAGCTTTAATCAAGGTAAACCTGAATTAAATATTAATTTATGCTATTTTGAATGAATCAAACGTTTAAAAAGAAAAAAATAAATTTGTTTAAAGCCATAACTTGCCCAACAGTCATTTCTTTTATTTTTCCAATTCAAATTACGATAAATAATAGCTTTTATAGTAAACCTTAAACGTCTTAAAATGATTCGGATGAGATTTCTTGGTTCATTTCTGTGGTTTCGAAGTCGAAAAAAAGTTCTCACTATAAATAAATAAATATATATGTCATTATATTTTATTTTTATGTAATATATTTATTGTTTTTCATAAGTATTTCTTTTAGGAATTTCAAATGGAAAATCATCGATACATCTCTAATTATAATAAAATAAGTATTGAATGAGTAAATAACTTAAAATAAATTCATTATCATTTATAGAGTAGGAATAAAAAGTACATTCTTACATTTTAAGTAGATGAAATGTAATCCTATTCTTTTATACGCTAGTAAAATAGAATAGGATTAAAGTAGAATAATTTGAGTCTGATTGTTCTTACTATACTTTAGACTATTATATTTAATTACTTTGCAGTATAAGTACAATTAATTTTAATTTTAAATTAAAATTGAAATAAATCTATTAAATTTTCCAGAAAATTCTGTGCAATAAATGTTGAAATATGTGCGTCTAACAACAAAACTTAATAAATAAATAAGTACTTCTATGTGTAATAAAAAAGGGCCTGAATGGCCTCTCGGTATCACAGATTTCGGCTTCGACTCCCGGCTGCAATGGATTTTTGCTTGTAGCTTCGGTAAACCGTAGATTCTGGCCTGTTTAGTACACAATGAAGTTCAAGATGACCGTAGAGTGACAAACCAAGCCAATCTATGTAATGGATAATGGTGTGTAAAGTTATCACTATAAAGTTACTTTAAGAAACTGTACTTTCTAATGCAGCTGGCAAACAGGTTCTGGTCTTTGTGCCTTAAGGCAAAGTGCTGCAGAGACGTACTCACTTTGCATTACCCAGGGGGCGCGTGTAACTTGAAGATAAGCCACGGACGCGGAGTAACAATGCCCCCAATCCTATTAGGACCGGGACCTACTTTTTAAAGTGGATTCCGAATCACTACAAGCAACCATGGCACCGCCGGGGACTCGAACTGAAACCTGTAGTACCGAGCGCCAGAGCGCTTCACTCGGCCATTCAGGCCCTAAAACTATAAGTAACTTTACGTAATCGTTTTTAAATGAAGTCTAAATTCAAGATATTACATTCTAAAACTGTTTTATTATTTTCGCTTTCTTACGCTTAAAAAGTACTAATGTTTAAAATGTTCATTATTTTTAACGATCAGATATTTACATTTTTTAACATTCAATGCAATTTATGAAAATTCAGTAACATTATTTTCCATTATTTTCATTAGATTTAACAATACTGTTCCTATTTATACTACTTTACAGACAATGGTAGAATTTCATATAACTTGTTCTAAAATATAAAATATTTCATCAGTTAATAAATATTCACATATAATTCATTCACAGTTAATAGATTACTTTATAGAAGCTAAATATTATTTTTATGGGCTGCAATATAAACCTACCTCCTAGTGGTGCACCCTGACATAAAGCGTTCTATATTGATAAATGGTCTACAATTTTCGGCATGATCTTCTGGTTGGCCTGCGTATATTGCAATGAAATGCTGCTGGCTTGTCTCAATAAAAAGAACTTTTCTAATGAACATTTAAATTGATTTGGATTTTCGACTAGCCAAACTGCCCTCTTTGTGATTTGACAGAACTAATGAACTTAAATTCATCTCCATCATTGCTTGGAACATTATGGCGAATCTGCGACGGCGAGATTCTGGCAAGCTAGAGAACTCTTAAGACAATGACTTCGGACAACTTTGTTGAACTCTTTTGTGTACTTTTCTATTTTTATTCTGTATTTTTGTCCTTTCTGTATTACCTTGCCATTGGAAATATATATAAAAAAATTTTATTAATATTTCCCGTTACTTCATATAATTTGTAAAATATTAATGTAATATTTCAAAATAACCAAAGAAAACATTTCTTAAAGTAGAAAAAAGTAAAAGAATTATTTCAAGAATAATTTAAATAATCATAAGTTTAAAAAAATTTGGAGATTCGTATTGCTTTTATTTAAAATTTTCTCATGACGTGAATAAATCCAGTTTCAAAGAACAAAATTTTATTTAAATATGAAACATAACTATTTCATCAAGACATGAGTCCAACTTTATAATTAATTCATATTTATTGATATATCTTTAGTTTAATTGTATTAAGGATGTAGAGTTTCATTATACTTGACTAATTATTCATAAATTACTTCAATTCATCATTAAAAGTGAACTTTTCTTTTTTTATGCTTGTTACAAGAGGATGTAAAATGATGCGTTTTTAAAAATAACGAGCCAACTCGTCAACGTCAAAACGTCGTTTTGTTTGGACGTGCATTGTGTTTTGGGGCCATGTATTTCATTATAATGGAAGGTCATCCCGATATCAAAGATGTGATGTATTAGGAGGCCGCGGGTTGCGTGTGGTCTGTTTTTTTTTTTTTTTTTGTTGTTGTTGTTATTTTAAAGGAAAATGGATTGCTTTTCCACAAAAGCACATGGAAAATAAAACCTTTCGATTTCAAGTTTCCTTTCCTATGCGTCCTTTTCTGTGACAGCTATTGTGTTTTACTATCGAAAGAAAAACCGATTGCACAATGCCATTATAAATTATCTGATTTCATTTGAAGTAACTATAGCGAAGAAAAATGGCAGAGAAATCGAAATGTGCTTCAGTAAATAGGAATATAATCAAATTTTCATCGGAAAATGTGATTTTTTTTTTTTTCATTTTTGAGAACAATGTTTCTGTGCATTGATAATGTTTCTGTATTTTAATTTAGATTAAAATCCCCTGAGCTGTTATCTGAGAAGTTTTCACCCACTACACAAATCTAAGGGAAAGTCATTCACTCCGTATATTTAACATGACTCCATACGTTTAACAAGGTTGACGGTGGCTCTTGACATCGATATGAGCTCTCTTTCTTGGGAAGTCCAGAGTTTATTACTCTAAAAAGGATTCATTATTACTAGTGAAGATTCCTAATTAGTTTATGTTACGGTTTATAATTCTAATAAAAAAAGTTTATGCATTTAGGCAGTAATGAGAAGAAAACCGATTGCACAACGCCGTTATAAATTATCTTCTTTCATTTGTAGTAACTACAGAGATGAAGACATGACTCCAGTAAAGATGAATACAGTTCAGTTTTCATTAAAAAAATGTGCTTCTTTTTTAAATTTGGGGAACAATATTTCTGTGGGTTGATAATGTTTCTGCATTTTAATTTAGATTAAAATCCTCTGAGCTTTTATTTGAGAAGATTTTCACCCACTACTAAAATCTAAGAGGAAAATCTAATCCATTAGCTCCATAGATTTAACATGACTCCATTCGTTTAACAAGGTTGATGGTGCCTCTTGATATCGAAGTGAGTTCAGGAAATATGAATAAAAATCAATTTTCAAAATTTTTCAAAATTTCATATTTTAATATGTGATGATTATTATTTTTTGAATTTGGGGGTGCCTCTTGATATCGAGCAATATTTCTGTAGGTTGATACTGTTTTTATATTTTAATTTAGTGTAAAAATTCCCGGAGTCGATATCTAAGAAGTTTCTCACCCTCCACCCCATTAGCCATTCGCGCCATATATTTAACATGACTCCATACATTTAACAAGGTTGATGGTACCCTTTGAGAATATGAATAAAAATAAATTTTCAAAATTTCACGTGAGATTTTATTTTTTAATTTGGGGAGCTATTTCTGGGAAGTCCATAGGTTATTACTCTAAAAAACTAATTCATTATTACTAGTGAAGATTCCTAATTAGTTTATGTTACGGAAGATTCTTATAATTCTAATAAAAATGTTTATGTATTTAAGCAGTGATGAGAAAGAAAATCGATTGCACATTACCTTTATAAATTATCTTATTTAATTTGTAGTAACTATAGCGGTGAGAAAATGCCAGGGAAGTCAAATATGCTTAAATAAATATGAATACAATTAAATTTTCAAAATTTAATGAAAATATTTGATTCTTTCTTTCAATTTCGGGAACATTATTTATGTGTGTTGATATTGTTTTTACAGTTTAATTTAGATGAAAAATCCCCGGTTCCGATATCTGAGAAATTTCTCCCCCTCCACCCCAATCTAAGAGAAAACCATTCTCTCCATATATTTAGGATGATTCCATACATTTAACAAGGTTCATGATGTCTCTTGAGCTCGAAGTGAGCTCTCCATTTTTGGAAGTCTACAGGTTATTACTGTAAAAAGATTCATTATTATTAGTTGAGATTCGTAATTATTTTATGTTAGTGTTTATAAATCAGTAAAAAGTTTTATGCTTTCAAATAATGCAGTAAGGAGAAAGCTTTTTGATTACTATTAGGTGTTTTTCAAAAAATAGATATAACTCGGTTATGCTTATATTTTATGCTACAATTATACATGATTTGTTATGTTAAACTGAGTGGCATATAAAGTGTACTTAAATTCTTTCTCTGATAAAGAATATTAACATAGAAACTAAACAAATAGCAAACACAAACAAAATTATTACTAGAAACAAATATAAATAAAAAAATATTTTATACAAAAATTCGTTTGTTTCTAATTCGCTTAGACTTTAGGACACGTACTTTCTCAATCAGGTTGATTTTTTTTATTTGAATCTTTTTTTCATATACATCACTGAATCTGAATCACTGAATCTTTTTTATATTTAAAATAAAAAAAAAATGAATACAATTGCGAATATTTTATACAAAAATTCGTTTGTATCTAATTTGTTTAGATTCTACGTAATGCATTTTCTTAATCAAGTTCAGTCTTTATGTATGCTTTTGCACTAAATTTAACCCTAAATATTTTTTTCTAATTAAAATCAAAAAATCAATAATTAAACCGGAGACTATTTTATACAAATTATATTTATTATATTATTTTATTCGTTTATTTCTAATTCGCTTAGAGGTTAAATATTTTCTCAATCAGATTGAGTCTTTATGACTACTTTCGAATTAAAAATTACACTGAATCTTTTTTATTATTTAAAATCAAAAATAAATAAATAAAACTGTGAATATTTTATACAAAAATTCGTTTCTTTATAATTCGCTTAGAGTTTACGTCATGTATTTTCTCATGGAAATTCATGACGTGTTTGCGTCATGTATTAGGTTGAGTCTTTATAATACTTTTGCATTAAAGGTAACTTTGAAACCATTTTTTTATAAAAATAAAAAATAAATAAATAAATTCCATTTAATATGGGAATAAGAAATATTTTTGAATAAAACTAAAAATAATGTTGTTACCAATACTTTGACAGCATGCTTGTAGGTTAATCAACTTTTTTTAAGACTTATCAATACCTTCATCTAACAATATGCGAGCCAAACTGAATATACATGTGCTCTACATCGTGTTGCAAAGTGTTTTACAACACGCACTTGTGATCTGATTGTGTTATTGCTCGATCAACGGTAACCGGGTCAATTAGCAGAAGATGTGAATTCATTTAAGCTTTCACCCTATGGCTGGTTATTATTATTATTTTGCTGTTTCCTACATACCCTTTTCAGTGCAGGCTGGTCTCACACAGCATTTCTCTTGTTGAACTCCCAATCTTTGCATCCTGTTGAAAGATTATGTCTGAAAAGCCAGCGAATTTCATTATCTCTAATGATGATTGAAGTTTCGTGTTTGCCGATTATAAGTTCTCAGTGACACATAATGAAATTCTACACGCTGGGCTGGAGAAGCATAAGCATATCAGAGTCTTTGTCTTGATGAGTGGCAGAAAACTCTACGCTTGAGAAATAAAGTAGATCGGGGATTAATTATCTCAGTTGAGGCATTAGGTTGTTGTTAATAAGTACTCGGCGGAGATAAGTAATCCTGTAATCCAGGTGACCATAAAGTTGGGCTTATGGTCACTGCTATTGTTGTATATTATGGTTAATTATGTACAACGTAAAGGGATTTAAATGATATTACGTTTATAAACGTGTTGTTATGAAAATGAGAATGTATAAACTGGATCACCCGTTATTCAAAAAAATTGGAGCTGAAGAAGTTCTCATTTATGTATGTATGCTGTGATATTAATAGTATGGTAGGAAATACAAATAAATATATACAATAAAATGAGGATATATTCAATTCTAAAGAAAATATGAAAAACTTCGTTTATGCAAAAAAAAAAAAAAAAATGCTTAATAGACAAATAAATCTATGGTTAATTTTGATTAGATATCCTTATACAAAAAAATGCTCTTTATTTTTTCCAGTGAATTATGTAGTAATTTTAATTAACTATGTATTATAAATTATTTAACCTTGAAAATTAACAAATATAATTAATAGCGAGACTTTAATTCATAATAGTATTACATATACAGAATTAACTTCATATATGATTATTCATTATATTTCTATAAATTTTACGCCTTGTTAGATGAATTAAATAAAATAAGGTTTAGATCCGGATTTTAAAATGTTTAAAAATTTGAAAAATTCTAAGTTCTTATAATAATAAAAAATGGAAAATACAACCCACAGTTAAAATGATCCAAACTAATAACTTAGATGCATTTTACAACATCTTACATATAAAATACATTCTTATGTTGATTCAGATACGAAAAGTTTACTACCTATAATACTCGAGAGGAAACATGATAATTTAATCATGGATATTTATCAGACAAAGCCTCCTAGGAAACATTACATATTTTGTATTTTCTTTTATTGAAAAGGCCTTGGTGGGTTCATGACGCTTAACATCCATTATGTTAAACATATTTATATTTTCGCGTGAATTTGATTCAAGTCATGAAAGAAGAGTCAGAAAAATGAAAATAACTCTCAAATGTGTCTTATGCAAAAGACTTAAAAATAAAATTTATATTGTTATTTTTCTTCAACGGCACGACAGCCCATGGTGGGCAAAAGGCCTTCTGCCAGATTCCAAAACAAGGGATGCTGTTTCCGTTTACTGAGTAGAGTTGTCAACCCGAACCTTTATAAGCATCCATGATACCCCGGGGACTCAAACCCTAGTCACTCGGTCATTAGACCCCTGTATTGTTATTAATTGACGTTAGATTTGTCCTTCATTATATTTGTATCCAGCATAATGCCATAGACATCAAACATGCAAAAATTATAGTCATCTATAATATTCTTTTTTTGAGACATTTGACATTCTTTATAAGTTCATGTATATTAAATTTGGTAAAAATTTGTTAAAAACACGAGTTTCAGATTCTGAAAGGTAATAAAGTTTTGAGCCGATTAACAAGTTTATGGTTTAAATTGCTTATAAAAAGCAAGTATTCTGTTAAGATGGCAAGAAAGTAAGTTCAGTTTTTACAGTGCGCTTAAATGGTGAAAACCGAAATTACTTTCTTGCTGACCCAATATGTTTGAAATAGAAATAGATTTAAACTATTTCTAAAAGTGAAAAGCTGTTATTACATTTCTTTCTCCTTAAATATAGCTTACAAAAGTTTAAATTAATAAATAATAATAAATGGGATGCAAATTTCTTTAATACACACCCCATATTTAGAAAATATTATATTAAATGACTGCATTTATAGTGTCAACACCACCCCATTAAATAGAATACAAATTGAATTGCAAGGTCACGTGCAACATCTACTCCAGCTTCAACAGAAAATATGAATAAAATATATCGATTCCAAACTTTTAACTCACGATTTTTAGAAAAATAAATTCTGATAAATCGTGGGAGGTGATAAATCACGAAAATATATGTATCACGAACATATATAACATTCAATAAATTATAGAGATTATCAGCATTTTTTAAACCTTTTTTGGTAGATAAACGTACAATTCTTGCTTAATATTTACAAGAAATTTATAGAATATATTTTAGATGATTAAACTGGTTGAAATGTAACAAAAAAGCTAGACGTGTCACTGACATTAGTGCTATGACATCCAAAATCTTATTTAGACTTTTCTTTAGAAAATTTGCTTTCAACTATAATATTCATAATTGTTTTTATCATGAATATATGAAAAATTAAATCAATTAAAACTAATAAAATTAGGGAAGTCTGTTGTATAATTTCAAAGTAAAAAAAAAAAAAAAATTTCTATTAATGGTGACAAATGATTTTTGTTTTTAAATTTATCAATATTTTTATGCAAATTTTTTTTAAATATCTTCCTTTATTTTCGATGAATTAACTTAAAATTCTTGATTAATATTTACAAAAATTTTATAGAATATATTTTATAAAATTTATTTTAGATGATTGATTGAAAATATAATTAAAAAGTTAAGACATGTTACTGTTTTTTTTTAGTGTTACGACATCCAAAATCTTATTTAGGTTTTGTTTAGAAAATTTGCTTTTAACTATAACATTCTTAATTGTTCTTTGCCAGGAATACATGTGAAATTAAGTCAATTAAAATTAATAATATTATTGAAGTCGGAATTATAATTTGAAAGTAAAAAAAAAAAAAAAAATCGTTTTTTTATTTATCATTATTTTTATTAGAATTTCTTTAGATATCCTACTTTTTAACAATAATAAAAACAGACTTGTCAATTTCAATTAAATACCTAATTAGGTATATTAATTAGTTTTATCATTGCTGTGTTATTTTCTGTTAAAAAGTATTTAAAAATATAGGGCATATTTATACCTGTTTTGTTGTATATATCACATGCATAGTTTGAAATATTTGCGATTCTTAAAAAAAAATCCACTTATTTAATCCGAGAATTTGTTGTATTTATTAAAAAAATAATAAGATTTGTAGATTGTTTATCATTACTGACTTCATAAGTGAATAATGTGAAAAACAAAAAATAAAATGAATCGAACCTAAACGATGTTATTTTTTTGTATTCAATTTCAGGTTGAATAAAATTTTTCTTCTATGTTTTTGTGATATAAATAAATTTATTTCAGTAATTTTATATCAAAACTGCAGAATTGTTTTAATTATTCTTTTAATTTAATATGATTTATGTAAACATTGTAGTCAATAATATTATAGTTATTAAATATTTGAATAATTTTACATTATTGCATCTGTTATTGAACAGATAATTGCATATATATACAGATAAAATTTTTCTTTAAAAAAAATACATTATTTTTTATATCAATCCCTTCAATTTTGCTTAAATATATTTAAGAAAAAGGCCCGTATGGTAGAGTGACTAGCGCTCTAGCTCTCGGTGCCACAGGTTTCGTGTTCGAGTCCCGGCGGTGTCATGGTCATTTGACGTTTGGAATCCTCTTAAAACGTAGGTCCTGATCTAATATTACTGCTGGGCGTAGGGATGACTACACTACCCCGTCAAAAAAAAAAAACATCTCTGGCTTCGTAATCTGCCAGTAGACAGACGGCCTTGGCCCACCATGGGGCTGTTGCTCTGATGATGGTGATCATATTTAAGAAAAAAGTACAAATGTATATGTACAGAGTATATTTTAAAACATGTGAGAAGAAAATCATTGTATTTGATTAGATCCTTTGACGATACAAGTACAAAACCAATTTTTTTCTATTTGTCCAATGTATTAAATTACAAATAAACATATTACTTAAGTATTGCCTTAAAACTCAATATTCTAATACACTTACAGAACTTCACAATTCTTTTAATTATTTATCAGTATATTATAAGTGGGGCCTGATGGCCAAGTGACTAGCTCATAGGTATCGGGTTCGAGTCCCGATGGTGTCATGGATGTTTGCAATAGTTCGGAATTACGTCCCCCTTGTCACTACGACTATCGGGTTTCTTTCTTTTGGTGGTTCAGTTTTTCTTATTAGCCGCAGCTTTCTAGTGGTTCGAAAAGTATTGATCAATCCATACAAACATTTATGGAATCTTCATTTATTTACAAGCAATATTTACAAAGATATACAGGCTTGATGGTAACAGCTCAAAGGCAAAAGCTCAACTGGAAGAAAAAACTTCTTTTAGAATAAAACAACTCGTTTCCACAGCAACAGCTGGTCTCCACGGCAACAGCCAGTTTCCACAGCAACCAGCAGCTCGTTTCCACGGCAACAGCGCAATTCTGAATCGGTTCCAAAAGATTTCTATAAAACTACCACGTGACTCTGCGTGGAGCGTACTAAAGCATAAGAATTCCAACACCCCTCATACGTAGGTCTCTGCATTGCATTTAAAGCATCTGTGATATTGAAGTTTACAATTTTTTAAAAATATTGTCAATTGAAATCAATAGAAATTGAATATGGGTAGATGATACGTTTGTCATAGAAAAAAAGGTACTGTTTATATTTTATATGAATTTCATCAACCTTTAAGGAATATTCTTTAAAAAGGTACAATTCAATATATAGAGAGTACAACTTTTTTAAAGCAAAAATTGCTGTTTGCATTACTTTATCAATCTTGATTTAAATACATTTAATTAAAAAGTAATAAATGAATAACAGCTGCTATAAAAACAAAATAAAATTTTCTAAAAAAAATTGTGTGGAAAAAATAATAAAAATTTTCAAACTGACCAATTTATTATAATTGCAAAAAAAAAAAAAAAAAAAAAAAAAAAAATCCAAGAATCTAAACTATGTTGTTATATATTAGTTATGTGTGACATTTATTACTTAATATTTTTATAAATTAACAATATTATAAAAAAAACATCAAATCAATAAATTATCGATAATCGCATCAAAATGCTGTTAAATATTCAATAAATTCCTATCAAAATGGAGCTTTGATAAAACTTAGAGATAGCCATCAAGGAAGAGTTTTCTGGTCCCGGAAACAAGAATGGATTGTCATGAAAATAAAATAATTAAACATCCGGATAATTAAAAAAATCTGAATCTAATGCGATAGAAAGTAAGAAGGAATTTAGAACAAAGGATATGCAAGCAAGCGAGCATCATTGAAAGAAGAACATAAGATTAATGAATACCATATGCAACTTTATTATGAAAATAATGATAAAAAGATGGGCAAAATGTTTTAAGCACTACATATTCTATGAAATCATGCTGTTAATTATTAATTTATAAATACAATTTTTATTAGTAATGATAATAATAAACATTTTCCAATTTTTGAAATATTTTATAACGTTTATTCAAAAATATCTTTAAAATGTAATATGGAACTATTGATGTTTTCAATATCAACCAATTCTTTTTGTACATAAAATATCAGGAACAATAATGAATATCTAATGCAATGACACTAATAATTTATTGAATACTAATATCATGATCATCATAACTGATGGAATACTAATACCATAAGCATCATAAATAATATAATATCAGTACCATGAACCTAATAATTGTATGAACACTAATACCACGAGCATATTAATTGATGGAATACCAATACCATAAGCATCATAATTAGTGGAATACTAACACCATAAGCATCATAATTAGTGGAATACTAACACCATGAACCTAATTATTACATGAACACTAATACCATGAACCTAATTATTACATGAACACTAATACCATGAACCTAATTATTACATGAACACTAATACCATGAACCTAATTATTACATGAACACTATTACCATGAACCTGATGATTGTATGTACACTAATGATATGAATCTACTAATTGTATGAACATTAATACCATGAACCAAATTATTACATGAACACTAATACCATGAACCTAATAATTATTTGAATACTAATACTATGAACCTAAAAAAAAGATATAATGAAGTGCAGATGGGATGTCATTTAATTACTGGAAAACTTCCAGGTTAATTGCCTTTAGTGTAAGCTATCATAAACCTCGATGAACCACTGATTATTAAAACAAGAAGTTTACAGAATTTAAAATTGATATCAAGTCTATTTGTTCTTTAATGTAATCTTGATAATGCACGCCATCAACTAATTTGAATCTTCGTTTTTATTCATTCTGGTATACACGCCTTCCTATTACGTAAAGATTTTGGGTATGCAATGCATAGCCATATATTTTCATTTTTTTAAAATATTCTGCACTGATTAATTTTTAGATTTTTTATATATAGATTAATAAAACATTACTTTGCTGAATTTTAGAACTTAAGTTACATAATTTAACATATAAATATTAATTTTAGAATAAACTTTATGTATATTTAGATGTATTAATCTTGAAAATAAACCATTAACACCAGAGGTGGGGAATCGAAGTCAAATGTCGGTGTTAAAAATCCGATTCCCGACTCTTTTACAAAAAAATATTTTTATTTATTTATGTATAATTATGAATCTTTAATTAATTTAAGGGATTCTGAGATATTTATTGCAGTTTTCATTCTTTAATAATATGAGATTAACAAGAAAGTACGTTCGGTTTTTACCCTGTATTAAATGGTGAAAATGGTGAAATTACTTTCTTACCAAATAAATAATTAACTAGGATTACTTTGATTTAATATGTGGGGTACTATTCTAAATCTATACTATTAATTAATTAATGCAGTTAGAATATGAAAACTTAATAAATTAGGAAAGATCTACAAAAAAAATTGCTGAGGGACTCAGAAAAGTTAATTTTTAAAAGACGATTCAAGGACAGAAAATATGTTATTGAAATCTTCTAAAGTTAAATATTTTTAATGTTATTTTAAATAACATAATTGTTTGAGTAATTAAGTATAGATTTAGAATGACTAATTAAATTCATTCATGAACAGAATAACTATTGAAATAAATGCAGTATATGAGTAATGACAAAGCAGATATTTGAATATATTAATCACTTTTCTTTTTTTTTTTTTTTTTTGCATTGAAAACTCCATATAGTTTCTTTGCGCATATAAATATCCTTGCATGTTTTTGAGTTCATGTAATATGGGACTTGAAGAAGACAATAGTTGAAAAATTATGAATAGTTGTCGCAAAAAAAATTAATGGCACCTTTCATGATGAAGGATTTCTACGAACCATATCTGGTGTTGGAAACAAATAACATGACAATATATATATATATATATATATATATATAATACAGGGGGTTATCAAAATAATGGAAACACCTGTGAATAAAAGGGACATTTTTGAATGCGCTTCGTAAGCATTAAAATATAATAATAGCTTCCAGTTTTTTAAAAATAGAAATGCATATATTTTGCAATCAAACCGCGATTGGACAAGTCCGCTGCATGGATGGATACATTATCCCATCCATGTAAATTTTCCTGCAGGAGATGGAAATTTACAGGAAAATTTACATGGATGGGATAATGTATCCATCCATGCAGCGGGACTTGTCCAATCGCGGTTTGATGAACACGAAGAAGTTAAACGTCTACCTTGGTCCGCTCAATCACCCGACCTCAATATAATTGAACCGTTATGGTCTATTTTAGAGCGTTTAATATGGAATCGACATCCTCCACCGGCATCTCTCCAAGAACTTTCACAATAGTTCCAATAAATCCAAAATCTGAAGAATGGTACAATATTCCTCTAAACACTATTGTGTTTCCATTATTTTGATAACCCCTGTATATATAAACACAAAACATGAACATAAAAAACATAGGTAAAACTGTCATGGAACATCGAATTTTGTACATCAAATGTCGCATCACTATTCGCTACATGCAATTTGTATAACCAAATCATCATAGCATTCGCAATACAAACAACCTAAAGAATTTCATATTATGACTTTTTTGAAAATTTAAAAAATTGTTCAAGATCCAATGGGCATTTAAGCTGCAGCAACGGAACAGAAAATCATTATGTGATATATATATATATATATATATATATATATATATATATATATATATATATATATATAAAAAAATGTTCGTGTTTCTAGTTCAATTCTTTTCAATTCTATTTTATATAAAAGAGTGTATAATATAGTTATATCTATAAACACGTGTTTATGTTTATGTCTGAAAGTCTTCATGAAATGAGACCCTGCTACTTTATCAATAATTTCCCAAGAATTGTGGAATAACAAGCCACCTGTGTTGCTCTCTTGGAAATGCTGAATCTATTAAAAATTCTGATATATTTGTATTAATTTGGTTTTTGATATATGTGTATTGGTCTTATTATTATATATATGCACTGGTTTCAGGGTAAATGTAAACTATGAAATTATTTTTAAATTCTGAATTAATTTTAAATAAACAAATTATAAATTTTTTGATTAAAAATGGAGGAAGATTAAGATCACATCAATAGGTTAATTTCCTCAAAATATTATCTTACTACTGTGCCCAAAAAGTAAGACCAATTATTTTTTTCTTCAAAAACTCTTTATTTATTCTTCCAAATTTATTTCACCGCCCCTCCCCTCTGGACACACAATGCACTTATGCCAACTTTTTTTTCCAATCCTCAATGCATGTAAAAAGTCATCGGCCGGGATGGCCTTCAAAGTGCGCTGCGATTCACGTTGAATCTCTTCAATCGACTCAAAACGATGTCCCTCGGAGTGGTCTTTTGAGTTTAGGAATAGCCAGAAGTCGCACGGTTTGAATACGATGGTTGTAGAATGATATCGGTTTCATTTTTGGCGAAAAAGTCACAAAGAATCAATGCAGTGTAAGCTGATGCATTCATTGTTTTCGGTCCAATCGAGATTTGATGCATTTGAGGCCCAAAATAGAATTGACCGATCCTTTTGAAATTCCAACACCATCAGCAAGCTCTCTAATTGTAAATCGACGGTTTGCCAGCCCCAAACCTTTAATTTTTGGACGTGAGCTTCGTCGGTTGAGGTTGATGGTCGACCAGAGGGCTCTTCGTCTTCCACATGTTCTTTGCCTTCTTTGAACTGTTTATACCACTTCTAAACATTTCTTTCCGATATAAGAATGCTCACCAAATGCCTTCTGCATCATTCTATATGTTTCTGCAAACAAAATTTAATGCAAGCTCTTTGCTCAATTAATTTAGGCATTTCAAATATTGCCGGAATCAGTTTTAGCGTCTCACAAAGCCAAGCGTAACTCAAACACTAATGAATATTTTGACGTCAAATTCCACACAGAAGTCAAGGAGAGTGCCAGCAACCTAAAAAAGAAAAAAAATTGAAATTCCATAAACCCCGGGAAATTTTAAATTCAAAATTGATCTTACTATTTGGACACAGTATTATCGTGCAGTTGTGAATAAATTAAAATTTTGTTTGTAATAGTGAAGTTGTTGTACCTGGTAGAATTGTTTTGTTTTTCGATAGCGATCAAAACATATTAGCCTATTTTGTTGGTAATGGGATACCCGTTTTGATACAATGTTATCAATTAAATCATCAATACAATTTGTTCAATGTGATCTTTATTTGCTAATACATCTGTTTTATAGTATGTTTATGTAGAAAATGACAGTGACGAATTTATGTTTTACAGAAAGAATACATTGTGTAGACAAAAAAAAGTGTATTGATTACTTTCATTAAGGAATAAATTGGTATAGATTGGACATTTAGTAAACAATTAACCAAATGAACTCAATCAAATGATCTTAATTTTTTTTTGTGTATTTCGTAAGTTTTTTTATTCTTTCCAATATTAAACTAAATGAAAAGAACTAATTAATGTTCCAATTAATTAATTACTAATTGTTCCTTTTTACTTTTTGAAATTATTTTTCCTCGTTTTTTTTTCATAACATCACTTCTTTTTCATGTAATTGATTTTGAATGTTATTCTGGGTACATGGATCTGAGATCATTCGCCAATGAATTTCCAAGTATGTAGAAGATTCAGCTGAACCGAAGGTTCTCTCTCTCAATTTAATACATTATCCACTGGGCCAATATTGAAATGAAGTCTCTCTTTAGTTCAATTAGTTCAATATTGTATTGAAGGTTTTTCATTCATCCGCTGTGCCAATATTGTATTGAAGGTTTTCTCTTTCAGTTTCTCTTTCAGTTTAATATATTATCCACTGTGCCAATCCACAGCGCCAATTTTGAACTGAAGGTTCTCTTTCAGTTTTCAATACACTATCCAATAGGCCTTTCAATTATTGAACTGAAGTCTCTCTTTCAATTCAGTACACTATCCACTGTGCCACTATTGTACTAAAGGTTCTGGAAGTTCTTTCAGTTTAATATATTATCCACTGTGCCAATATTGTACTGAAGGTTCTCTTTCAGTTTTCAATACAGTCAATTTTTGAACTGAAGGTTCTCTTTCAATACAATACACTATCCGCTAGGCCAATATTGAACTGAAGTCTCTCTTTCAATTCAGTACACTATCCACTGTGCCAATATTGTACTAAAGGTTCTCTTTCAGTTTAATATATTATCCACTGTGCCAATATTGAAGTCACTCTTTCAGTCCAATACACTATCCACTGTGCCAATATTGTACTGGAGGTTCTCTTTCAGTTCAATACACAATTCAGCGCCAATTTTGAACTGAAGGTTCTCTTTCAGTACAATACACTATCCGCTAGGCCAATATTGAACTGAAGTCTCTCTTTCAATTCAATACACTAACCACTATTGTCAATATTGTACTGGCCAGGTTTTTTTTCAGTTTAATATATTATCCACTGTGCCAATATTGAAGTCACTCTTTCAGTCCAATACACTATCCACTGTGCCAATATTGTACTGAAGGTTCTTTTCAGTTCAATACACAATCCTCAGCGCCAATTTTGAACTGAAGGCTTCTCTTTCAGTACAATACACTATCCGCTAGGCCAATATTGAACTGAAGTCTCTCTTTCAATTCAGTACACTATCCACTGTGCCAATATTGTACTAAAGGTTCTCTTTCAGTTTAATATATATCCACTGTGCCAATATTGAAGTCACTCTTTCAGTTTAATACACTATCCATGGTGCCAATATTGTACTGGAGTCACTCTTTCAGTTTAATATAATATCCACTGTGCCAATATTGAACCACGAATTTAAACGTTTGATATTAAATTTTTAAACCTGCTTAGCGTTCTGGCCATTGGTACCACAGGCCTCAGTTTCGAATCCTGACTGTGGCACGGATGTTTGTTAATGTTTCGGAATCGATGTTAAACTAAAGTCCTAGTCTAATTAGCCTAAAGTGTGCAAAAAAAATGATCATTGAACGACAAAACCTAACCTAAACAGACTAAACCTAAAACTGCTTCTTGAAGAAAATTGAACTTATATATTTTATAGATAAGATACAAAAATAAACCCTTCATGTAATTTTTAGATTTTTTTTAATGTTTTTAATGATTATACACTGAACTGACAGGGGTATAAGAATAGTAATAATCAGTGATTAAATTATTCTTACAGATATGACGTGACATCTACTTTTTCTCTTATGATAATTCATATAGTCAAATAATTTAAAAACATGTTAAAACATTTGATATGATGAGCAGATACAAAATATTATTATTAACAATTCTGCATATCTTATTTAACTTTTCTTCAGTGGCGTGACTTCCCAAGGTGGATCATAGGACAGTCGCGCTAATGGCCATAGGATGGACCTATTGACAGATTCCGCAACATATGCTTTTTTTTTTTCCTACGGTACGGTTATCAGCCCTACACCCAAAGCTATACGGCCATATTATTAAGTGAATTCCTAACCACTACAATCATACATGGCAGGGCCTGAATGGCCGAGTGTCTAGCGCTCTGGCCACATGTTTCGTGTTTGAGTCCCGGCGGTGTCATGGATGTTTGTAGTGGTTCGGGATCCACTAAAACGTAGGTTCCGGTCTCATATGATTGTAGTGTCTCAGAGCCAAGTCATACATCTACTTACGGTTGCTGCATCACAACAGAAGCTGCCCCCTTTCCCTCCATCCATGAATAGATCACTCATGAGATGTCCGTCCTGTACTGCAGAACATTGAGGATTAGTCACACACATCCACCCTCGTTGGGACTCGAACCCCGAAACCTGTGGTACCGAGCTCTAGAACTAGTTATTCAACAAGTCGGGTAAATTTTAATCCTTGTTCTTTCTTAGACTTTAAATCCTCAATGCAAAAAAAAAAAAAATATTTAATTAAATAAAATAAAATAAAAGTAAAGAAAATAAATAAATAAAGATATTAAATTAAGAAATGAAAAAACTAAAATGAATAATGTATAAAAAGTACGTACAAATTTTCGCATTAATTGTGGTTTTCTTGTTAAACTCACTAGGAAAAATTTTGATTCAAATTAGAACAGAAAAATAACTAATCCAGAAATTAGAAATTGGAAAAACTAATTAAAATTCTTTCGCGATTCCTGCTATGTTTCAGATTAAAATATAATTAATTAAGACCGAAAAAAATTCTTTTATTGTCATAGTTTTGTTACAATCACTCGTGTTTGACATACTGTAGATGTTAAAATGAATAATTGAGTCACACTTTTGTGTTAGACATTTAGATACTATAGAACCTCTGTAAGTCGAACTTCAAGGGGAAGCCAAATAATTCGAGTTATAGAGTTTTCGACTTATAGGGGGATTTCGTCTTACGCGGATTTTTGTAAGGAAATATTCGACTTGTAGAGATCCAGATTATTATTCCCTTATTTTGAGTTAGAGGTAAAATAAATAAAATTTCAAGTTACAGAGGTAATAAACGTTTATTTGCAACTTAAAAAGTTATATTATGTACTACAATAAAAAAATTTAAATAATTCCAGAAAAACCTTAAAAATTAAAATATTATGTATTAAAAAAAGTCAGTTATTATTATTTATTTATTATTATTTTTGCTTTAGACAATTAGATCGTTCTATATCTATAGCATTATCTAAGCTATAAAGAGCAGAAAATTCTTTTTCTTCCAATTGCTATTTCATAGAATTGGTTATTTTATTTACTATATACTCATTCATTGTTTGGGGGTCTGAATGGCCGAATGGCTAGTGCTCTGGCTCTCGGTACCGCATGTTTCGGGTTCGACTCCCGGCGGTGCCATGAATGCTTTGTAGTGGTTCGGAATCCACTTTAAACTGTAACTCCCGGTGTAATTTAGCCCCAATGTGTGCACAAGATGAGTGTAGAGCGACATACCAAACCATTCATTGTTTTCACAAACAATGACGTGCATTAAGCGATCCTTAAAGTAGGTAACTTATTTTTCTTCGGTATAGAGGTAATTAGTTTCAAATGATCGAGTTGTAAAAGGTTGTAAAATCAAACATTTGCTAATGTTCAAGATACAGAGAGCAATACGTAAC